>CM071678.1:43136610-43376610 GCA_036553675.1 Solanum okadae
AGATAGAGTTGAGTGCTTGTTGTTTATTCTTTTAGAAATAATATGCAGGTTACTTTAATTATATCTTTATTTTATTTATTCATTTTTGTAGTAGTAAGAAAAATTATAGATTTTAAACTCTTCTGCTTAATTCATTAATTAGTATAGTTCGTTGTTTTGGTTTTCTTTCAAGTGTTTCGTCAGGCCACTTTAAAAATGTCCAAATATCTTAGTCAGAATTTTCGTTATGCATTAGCACACTTTATATTTAGATAGTATATGTAACACCCCAGAAAAGAAATTCGAACTAAGACTCGAACTGTTCTTCGTAGTGAGTGAGATTTTACCAAGGAATTTTAAATTTCTTTAGTGTTAAGGTCACTATGTAGCACCTTGAGTTTCAAAAAGAATAAGATTGGAAATAGCATCTGAAATTTTGCAAGTTATGCATAAGTATGAGTTTTGGGTCAACTTCAAACGACCATAAATCCTAGCTCAGGATGATTTAGGTGTGCTACCAGATAACGTAGCGAATATATTTGAATTATCTTTCCAACGCCGCTGAGTTTACTAAGTTTCGAGTTTGTATGAGTGAGATATGACCTTTTGAAGTTAGGCTGTCCAGTTAAGGAAAGTTAGCCGGAAATAGTGAGGGGTAATTTGGTCTTTTCCTTACCCAATCAGATTTAATTCATTTTTAGTAATATTTTAAGGGTCTAATCCTATTAGTTTCAGTTTTATAATTCTAAAATTAGCCTAGGGTTTTAGTTGAGAGTTCAAGAAGAGAAAAGTAAAGAAAAGAAAAGCGGAGAAAAGAGGAGAGGGTCAAGCGTTCGTCGAGATTCTTGCATCTTGTTGCGGATTTTCTCCATGAGTTAAATCCCTAAGAGGTATGTAAGCTTCCATAGTATTGGGTTTTTCACCCACATGCCTAACATGTTATATTCAGCGCAAATTTCATTCTTGAAGTTGAAAGATTAGAGTTCTTGATAAGTTCTTGATAGGTGTTCTTGAAGTTCATTCAAAATCTTGTTGTGTTGGGTTTTGGATGATTCCTTAAGATCAAAGTGAGTGTTTAAAGGGATGTATTGAGTAGATTAGAGTGTACTTATGTTAAGTAATTGATTCTAAGTGATTGGGGAAGAAACCGTTCGATTCTAGTTGAGTTAGGGTGAGAAAACGAGCAAAGAAGTTCGTCAGATTTTCTGGGTTGGGGGCCTGGCGCGATGCGCCTGCCAGAGCGCCCTAAACCCTCCTCTGAATGTTAGGGGCTGGCGCTCCGCGCCACCCATAGCCCCAGGGTCTCTTGCCCCACCCAGTTTGTTGTTGCTTGCTCCGTTTGAGTTCGTTCAAAGTGCACCTTCACGCCTTTTTGATTATAACTAATCTAAGCTACTTCTAAACACCTAAAATCATTCCTAACATGATCATAACCTTGAATTTATAATTCAAATTGAAGGTAGAGTTGAGATTAAGTTTTGAGAATTCTTTCCAACATTCTAAGAGAATATCTTTGAGTCCTTTTGTGGAGTCTTCTACAACTTCTAGTAACTTGTTTCAAGACTCAAGAAAGTGAGTTTGAGGATGAGGAGAATGTACTCATAAATCTACTTTTTCATCATGAGATCTTTCATATCGTGAACCATAACTCTTGAATTCATAATTCCCATTCAAGAGAGAGATAAAAGTAGAGTTCAAGAAAGCCATTGAGTTGAATTATGAATCCTTTGATATCAACCATCGATTTGAACTAAGTCTTGAGGTAGTAAGTAAGAGAATAAGAAGTGTCGTATACATGAGTTCCATAATGTTATGTAGACCTACGAGTCAAGTCGTTAATGCCCATAAGTCTTAAGTATTGAGTTTATAACCCATTTGAGATTTATAATCCTAATCATGGGGCTATTACCCATTACCCATGAAGTCCATGAGTTGAGTTGTTCATGCCCATAATTCTGTATGAACATTATAAGTGGAACCCTCTTGAGATGAGAAGTATCTTTGAGTCCTTAAGTTGAGTATCTCAAACTCATAAATTCTGCGTGAATCCTCTGAGTTTAGTATTCTTGAAGTGAGTAGTATAATTGAAGTTCTTGAGTTCCAAGTATTTGAGTTCTATCTATAGTTATTGAAAACCTTGCATTGAGTCGTTCACGTCCATAATTCGGCATGAACCTCATTTAAAGAAGTATTTTACAAATGTTTTAACTTTGTTTTAAGACTAAAAGTTTCAAGTTAAGCAAAGAGTAAAGAGTTGAGTCCATTTCTCAAAAAGTTATAAGGGATTTAAGTATTCCCAAAGAGTTTATAAATGTTTTTCACATTTCAACAAGAAAAGGGAAAATCTATTCTAAGAGAGATTTTAAGCTAAGTTTTGAGTAATTATCTCAATTTAAAGAAAGAAATTTTTTTACAAACATATGAGCTAAGTATATTTTGGGAGTAGTATTGAGCACAGATATGGGGATGCGAGTTCATATTAACTCAAGTCTCCATAAACTGTGTAGCCATCATGGGTAGTAAAGGATCATACTTTTTAGATTACTCCTTAAGATGCTTTTAGCATTGACTAGTGGATCCACTAAGTTAAGCGTTCTATATGATGGCAAAGTATAGGACAGTTCTGGCAACGTGGGCAAGACGCTGTATCACCACTTAAGCACATAGTAGTGGTTGTCGGTTAGAGAAGCTCCCACAGAAATTATATTATTTTATTATATAAGTAAAGTTAAGTTTGTTATTGCACTTTCTTTATCGAACTACGTTGTTTGTATTGTTTTATAAAGCTTTCCATATATTTCATGTGTATTGTTGCTTTATATTGAGTTGAGTATCTTATCCTTGAATACTTCTGAGTTGAGTAATTTTGAGTATGCTTGAATACTCCTTGAGTTGAGTAAGTTTGAGAAGAGCTAAGTATGTTTTCTTTTTATCAAGTTTCAAGGTTATGTTTATGCTTTAGAATTCCTCTTACATGCTCGTACATTCCACGTACTGAGCCATTTGGTCTGCATCTTTTCGTGATGCAGACACATGTATTCAGGATCATCAAAAGGAGTTTCGTTGATACATCCGTGAGTTCGAGTTAGGTATGGTGAGCCTCCTTTCTTTCGGAGGATTTCATTTACTTTTCAGTTTAGTCAGGATGTCGTGGGTCTTGTCCCGACTTCCATCTTTATCAGTTAGAGGCTTCATAAATAGTCAGTATAGTTAAGAAGTCTATATTATTCATTTATTTTATTAAATGTTATAAATACCTAAGTGCCTATTTTGTGGCAAGTTGAATATATTATTTTTATTCTAAGTTGTTCATTTGAGTTAATGTTTCAAAAGTTGAGTTTATTGAATTTTATTTCAGTTTTAAGCTTTTGCATGCTTATGTTAGTCTTTCACTTGTAGTCAGCCAGGATGAGGGTTCGCTTGGGGACAAATAATGGTTCTTGAGTGCCGGCCACGTCAAGGGTGTAGACTCGTGTCGTGACAAACCTGGTATCAGAGCCCAGAGTTCAAGAGTCCTAGGGTGTATACGAAGCCGTGTCATGTAGGGTCTTGTTTACGGTTGTGAGGGCCCCACTTCTATAAACGAGGGTCTACAAACTTTTAAGAAAAGTTTCCCTTCTCTTATACTCTTAATCGTGCAATAAAGCTATGTCATAGAGATTTATTCATACTCGTGCCTTTCTCAGATTCATTTGACTCCCCGTCATACTAGAGGTGGTTGAAAAGTAGAGTTAGTCCTTTATCGATGAGTTGTTTGTAGCAAAAGTCTTGGGGAGGTCAAGAAACCTCAGAGGGGCTTGAGAGATGCCCAAGAGTAAGTTAAGTGTTCAGTTTCAAAGTAATACCTTCATATGAATTGTGCATTTGATCTAAAAGCAAGTTATACTCTCTTTTCTAAATCTTGTTTCAGCTGAGATCCTTATGAAAAAGTATGTTTACAGCTTGGGTAGTATTTTCACCCGAAAAGGTAGCATGAGTTATGAGATTATGAGCAGTACTAGGGAAAGAGCCCAGAGTTAGCGGAATGTATGAAGAATTTTAGTGATTTAAGAAAGGGAGATAATGTTTTGAAGAGTTATATTACTATAGTCGTGCACTGAGTAAGTTATTGTTGAGGAGTTTTCCCTTATGTGTAGAGTGAGAGCTTCTAGTCAAGATAAGATAAAGTATATATTTGTTAACCAGAATAGAGTTGATGTCGATGTGCCATCATATTAGAGGAGACTAAATTCATGCATTGAATAAGAGAGCAAGGTATTCATAAAGTGATAGATCTAATCTAGGCTTATGATTTGTTTGAGAGGGTCATGATGTTCATAAGGTTATAGAAATAACTGCATGTTAGAGGCTACTTTAAGTGTTAATACCCTCTTAGAGTAGAAATAAGAACATTACTACCCATTTTCTCTAAATTTTTAAAGGTTTATCTGTTAAAGCCTTTTTTTAAATTAAGTTTTCTTAATTTCTTTAAAAATTTAAGTGGTGTCTCTTTTCTAAGTATTTTTCTCAAATCTTTTCATACTTAAAACATTTCAAAGAGTGATTTTTCTAAAGATAGTAAAATTACGGCATAATAGAAATGACGACTCCGTTGGGAACTTAATTAAGTTCTAACCATAAGATTTGACTTATTTGATTAATTGTTATTGACTGTTGAATTGTTTATTTGTGCTTAAAGTGCTTAAACTGCTATAATTGTTATTGCATTTCATGACATATTCTATCGTATGTATAGTATATTAAGGACGGTTTCTGCTTAATCGAAGCCGGACTTCTTATAATTAACCCTTTTCCAGAAGGATCGACAATTTATTGGTACGTCATGCATCAAATGGTTGTTGCGAATTCCACCCTAAGTTGTTCACTTGGGTTCCCGGTCTTTCAAAAGCCACTCTTAGTCAACTAGCGTAGAGCGAAACCAAATCCCAGATTTAGCGAATTTGAATTAAGTTGACCCAACACCCAAGGCGTGTTGGGCCCATTAGAAAGCCCACCTTGTGTCGATTTGACCCATTGTTCAATAAAAGACAATCATGCTTATGTGTTTAAATTTGAAGGATGTATACGTCATTTGGCAAAACATTATCTCTTGGGGTTGAGAGTTTAATAGTTTGTTCGAGTCGAAGAAGGATCAAGTTACCATTTCATCCAAAAGCGTGGACATTCAGAGATGATAAGAAATCAAAGGGACGAACCGTGCATGGAAGCATAGTTTAGGATTGTACCCCTGCGTGAGATTGATCATTTGTATCCCTTTTCCCTATTTTGTATCCCCTTTCAGTTTTATTCGTAAAATATGTATAAATATGGGTTTCGAGGTAATGCAATGTTTTAAACGACATTATACATCCTTCGAATCACTAGGCCTACCTTTGGCACAAAAGGGTCACATAATTGTTTAGAACGCACAATATTTGCTTATCTGTTATAATTGTTTGTGTGAATATATTGTTTCATTTGAAGATATTCTAGCTCACTTCTCTTTGAATTATTTTCTAGAACCCTTTAGGATACAAATATCAAGTAAGTATCAAAAGCGCGTCCAAATACTCTTCGAGTCTTTAGTTTCACAACAAAATTCGAACTTCATTTTTCAAATCTTACTTTCTCATCAAAAAAAAAAAGTTAACCCTTTATCTCAAATCGAAGAATATTCAAGTTGGTCGAACTACGTAGGACCTGAATTCTCCCTCGTGAGATACGTAGGCAACCTTTCAAGGCTCGGTCCCCATAATTGAAAAATTATGTCTTTTCCAAAGAAATTAGAGTTACACCTCAATCAAAATTAGAAGTACGATATAATCGACTTTGTCTCGACTCTAGTCGACTTTTCTGATTCACTAATTCCAAAATCAAATGGACATATTTCTGTCGATTTAGTCATATCCAATATCCGTGGGCTAAGTTTATTTTCGAATGAAGTGACTCTTGTGTGCTTACAACTTTGCGTGTGATATATTGTAGAACCTATTATCTACACAAACTAACACATTTGCCTTTTGAGTTATTTTTCTTTTTCAGGTACTCAAAAACTGATTTGTGTTGAGAAATTGGTTGAACATTCAAATTTCTCAAAGATTTCTTCTCCTATCGAAATTTGTTGAAGGTAAAAAAAAAAGACCCAGAATAGTGAGAATACTGGCCTGGCTGAAGTTGTTATAGTTCAGCCCCCTATCGTTGATCAAAATGAGTTAATCGCACAACTGATGCAACAGATAGCTGAACTGAGGGTTGAGCTCCAGAAAAAGTAAGAGTTTCCAATTCTGACTGTTGATGTCAACACTCTAGGCGATAGAAAGCTTCCACTCCATTTTCTTCCTCTGAATTCAAACTCAAGACATCTCCAGAATAACCCACCTTCCAACCCTGCTCAAAATCCCTCAACTATCAACTTAACTACCCCAAATCTTCATCAGACCAATACTTCATACCAGACACCGCCTCCTCTTCAAAACCTGAATCCTAGCCCTCAAGTCTTCCATCCCCCTCAAAATCAAAATGCTAACAACTCTTAAACATTCCTTCCATTTCAAAGCCTAAATGTCAACAATCCTCAAACATCCTCTTTCATGTACCAGACCTCTGCTCAAGGTAATCGAAATCCACATAACACTCAATCCAACCTCCAAATGTCACTTTTAATATTCCAGCTGACACCGTACCACACCTTCACTATACTGCCTATTCCAAACTTGACCACTACGAAGAGAAAGAGAAGGAGTGGAAGGCCAAAGAAGAAAAAACTAAGCAAATCATGAAGAAAGAGATTGCGAAAGTGATTAAAGAACTTGATTACTCTTCAGAAGTTGTAGGGCTGAACTATAAAAATTTATGCATTCATCCGGATTTAGACCTTCCGAAAGGGTTCAAAGTGTCGAAGTTCGTCACTTTTAATGAAACTGGAAATCCTCTAGCACATTTGAAAGTTTATTGTGATCAATTCGTGGGAGTTGGCAAAAATGAAGCATTGCTGATGCGTCTCTTCAGTCGAAGTATAAATGGAGAAGTTCTGGAGTGGCTTACATAAAAAGAATTAAAACAATGGACTAGTTGGAATACACTTGCAAAGGATTTCACTTAAAGATTTGGACATAACGTAGAAATTGCCCCAGATCACTACTACTTGGAGAAGATCAAATAGAGGTCTACAAAAAATTATCGAGAGTACGCTCTTCGTTGGAGAAAAGAGGTCGCAAAAGTTCAACCTCCCATGTCTGAACGTGAGATCACTGAAATATTTATTCGAACTCAAGAGCTTGAGTACTATGAAAGAATGTTATGTATGATAGGACAAAAAATTATCGAGATCGTCAAAGTGGGAAAATCTTTGGAAGATAGTCTCAAGAATGGAAAAGTGACAAACATTACCGCATTGCGAGCTAATGGAAACACTACCAGAATTAGTGATATGTATATATCCAAAGAAAAAGAAGAAGAGGTCTCCATGGTCACGGCTACCCATATACAGTCAGCTCCACAAAAGAAATATCGAAACCACAACGTCAATCAAAAATAATTCCCCCGTCTAATCTTTAGGAAAGCTCCTAAAGTATTTACACCGCTAAGAGAATCTCAAACTCATGAACTCTATGAAAGGTTGAAAGCGATGGGTATGCTCCATCCTATAGAAGGAAGACCAGCCAATCCTTAGGGAAAATTTTACAGGGCTGACCACAGATGTGCTTATCATTCAGAAGTTGTTGGACACGACACAGAGAATTGTTTAACCCCCAAGCACAAAATTCAAAACATGATCAACAATAATTTAATAAATATTGATTAAGCCTCCCCGAATGATAACTTATTAGATGCTAAAGAGTAAGTACGAGACATTTTTGAACAGAGTCATTTTAAGATATTCGCCATCAAAAGTTGAATAGAAGTATGTCTAGCATTGGCCAAATTTTTTCATACGAAGTTATTGTTATCTTTTTTTTTTTGAAAATGCATATTTAATCTCGTTTTTTCCATTTTATCGTGCATTCCTTGTAATGAACTACGTTCGACTTGAATTCTCAAGAATGAGATCTGTAGGCGGCCTATGTTAGCCTCGGTCAGTTTTTTTGTAAATTTCCTATTTTTGTTAATCCTTGAGAGGGGGTACTATGTTTTACCTGATTCCTGCCTCAACGGGATACGTAGGTGCCACAATGGCTCGGCTATATTTTTCGAAAAAATTCTATTTCTTTTGTAAATGGAATCTGGGACAGAATTTTTGAAAGGATCTCAAAAATTCATTTTAGAAGATCTCTCCAACAAATCAAGACTGAAGATCAAAATGCTACGGGGTTAGTTTTGAGTGGATCTTGAAAAATAAAGATGAAATTTTTTTAGAGAATCAGGTTTGCAACTGGGACAGAATTTTTGAGGTGATCTCAAAAATTCCACAAAAATGTCATTGGCTAAAGGACTTATACCTATGAATATTGAAGCAAACTGGGACAGAATTTTGAGGAGGGACCTCAAAATTCCAGAACGAGCAACCTCAAAATTAATAAAGAAACTTATAAGAGCTTTTTCGTATATTAAATTGGGACAAATTTTTTGAAGAAGGTCCTCAAAATTCCATCAAGACTATCTTGCAAAGGAGGGACGAGCGTGTAAGCCAACTGCATGAAGGAGCATGGAGACAAGACCAACACAAATCAGTCTTTCAAACTAATAATATTTCTTAGGATGTAGGAACAATGAAGTAACAAAGATGGCAATGCAAAACTATCAAGCGTGACAAAATGCGTCATTTGCACCTATCGTGGCCTTATCAACCTAACTTTAAAAACTTTCCATCTCATATTATCTTCATTTCATCATGTTGCCTCAAGTGATTTCTAAACATTTTATTTTTATTTTTTCAGTAATATTGAAGATAAACGCTAAAATATTCTTTCAAAGTTTTAAGAAACAACGAGTTGGATAATCTCTAGTGACAAGTCACGATCAAAGTCACAATTAGGCTCATCATAGCCTAATCCTGATAAGACAAATGACTTAATCTAACGCTTTATCTTTACTTATATTCTTTACTTTATCGTCGATACTAATGTTTGGTGTTATGCTCTCCATCACATTAGAATAGATGTTGGAGATTGCAACATCCTCATGACAATTGAAGTTATTGAAACGTTATATGTTTTCGATAATGATTGAAGATGTCAGCAACAAACCCAAATTTTGTTGAGTTAGTCTTGAAAGACGGGATTGACTTTAATCTTCGTGTGAAAGAATTAAGTCATTCACCTCGATAATTCTGTCTTTTAAAGAGAGAATCGTAGTCGCGACGTACATATATATCGATATAGTTTTTTAGTATAATTGTCACGTAGCAATTTCGGCATACGTGTTTCTTGACAATGTTAGAGTCAAGATTTCAAAATTTGTTGGGTATCCACCCCATAAGTGGATTATGTGTTCTGATTGGCTAATCAAAGATTTTAGTATATAGTTTCATTGGGTGATCCACCCCATACGTGGTTTGTATATTTGTGTGTCCATTTCAGGTTCCTATTTTGAAGTATGTTTGAATATTATCGAGCAATTCACCTTGTTACAGTTGGAATATTATCGAGCATCCACCTCGTTACAGTTGGAATATTATCGAGTCATCCACCTCGTTACAGTTGGAATATTACCGACCATCCACCTCGTTACAGTTAGAATATGATCGATCCATCCACCTCGTTATAGTTGGAATATAATTGAGCCATCCACCTCGTTATAGTTGGAATAATATCGATCATCCACCTTGTTACAGTTGGAATATTATCGAGCCATCCACCTCATTACAGTTGGACTACTATCGAGCATTACAGTTCGAATATTATCAAGTCATCCACCTCATTACATTTGTAATATTATCGAGCCTCCAGCTTGTTATAGTTTTTATATTATCGAGCCATCCACCTCGTTACAGTTGGAATATTATCGAGCCTCCACCTCGTTACAGTTGGAATATTATGGAGCATCCACCTCATTAGAGTTAGACTATTATCGAGCATCCACCTCGTTACAGTTGGAATATTATCAAACCATATGGCTCGTTGGAGAGATCATCATAGTTTGCCATGCACAAATCAAGCAATGACATCTCCAAATCCTTAAAAAATCATGAGTTGTAATGCGCATACGGTTTTCAAGAAAATATCATCTGTATTTTTCAATGGAGAATTTTCTTCATGTATCGCAAGAAAATCAACATTGGCTGCATCATTTTCATTGCGAGGACATAATCAAGAGAATTCTCAACAACGATATCAAGAGAACTATCAACATGTTACATCAACCTATTTTATTACTTCGACATCAAAAGAAGAGTACATGGAAGATTATATTACACATATGAAATGCGAGATTTATTTACTTTACGTCAAATAGGAGGAAGTTGACGTCAAATGTCCAAGGAGAGCAATTAGTGACAACACGGTAAAAGACACTATCTCCTATTTTAATTACATTTTTATGCTAATGAGTTTTATCTCAGTCTTTGTCCAGAGCATCCGAAAGGATGAATTCTCAAAACAAACCACAAGGGCGGACGACATCAAAAAGGATGCAGCACAATGTGGAACTATTTCTTAGCAGTGAATTGGGACATAGTCCGAATAGAAGTATCAAACTCTTAGGACGCAAGTGGAGGAGATACTTTCACCACAATCAAACCACACTCCTATTAGAAGGCATGTGGATTTTTTTTTAGGTTTATTGATTTTAGTTTCGCATCCGGAAATTTTGGTTTTCACTGGAAGCAACTTTCCAATTTGAGTGACAATACACCAAGAGCTTTGAAGATTATGTCTGTGTAAATTCTTAACTATGGGTGTGAAGTGCACCACATTCATTGCTAAGAGGTTGCAAGCCTCTTTTCATACTCGACTTGTTTGTCACTCTTTCAGAACCAAATGTTATCTTCGCATAATAGATTTCCTTTTCAACCGATTGAGTCGAACTACAAGCAACATGATTCCCTAAGTTGAGGGATATGTAGGAGGAATCAAGGTTGAAAACTCCGCTGTATTCCAACATTCACTCTTAAATCTTATTCTCAAGCATTCTGATCCCTTCATAATTCGGTATCAGGATGACTTTTGAATTCTTTCAAAATCGGGCGTGAAATCAAGCGTGTCGAACTACAAGTGGCTTGAATTCTCATATGGCCTATGAGATTCAGGAAATCCATTTTTGGGGTTCGACCATAATTCCTAAAGTCCATACCAAAATCTTTTTTTCTAAAGGATGAATATGTGGTCGGTCAAAATTGGATTTGTCAATTTCATTTGCCTCGGATCTCTTTCATCCATCCAAGTCAAACAAAGGACAGCTGTTGACACCCAATTGTGACCCTTCACGATATAAATTAATCATCGAGCTTCTTAAATTTCAAACAATTTAAAATAATTAGTTTTATAAAAAAATTAAAATATATATATAGTTTGCAAGTTATTTTAAATTAGTTTGTCATCTTTATATTTTGTAAATAATATATGTGTTCTATATAATTATATATAATTGGTATATTTTATGAATATTTAAAAATCATTTCAATTTTTTTTTTACTTTAATTAAGTATTAGTTTGATTAGTTTAAGTTATATTTATATTTTGTTGAGTAAATTTGTTTACAAGTAAATTAATTGTTTTATTTCGTTAAGATTAAGAAGCTTAATAATTAATATTAACTCATGTTGTTTAAATTTTAGCCAAATCCAACAATTAAATTCTATTTGGCTATAATTGAAATACATTTGGCTATTATTTAATAACAATTTTTAGTCAATTACTTACCCCATCTTTTAAGAACAATTTTGGGCCACATCCTAAAGGCCCAATTCAAACCCTCAATTCCCATAAGCCCAACTAAATCCAGACACCCAATTCTCCACAACAATTCCCAACATACATACAGCAGCAAAACGCGTACAGCATACCAAACCAACCTGATCCCACTCCTCATCTTCTTCCCAGCGACCACACCCTGTATGCCAACATCTTTTTCTCCAGCAAGCAGCGTCCAAGTCCCAGCAAATCCGGAAAAGCAGTGTCACCTGCAGCAACGATCACGTCGCCGTCCCCTTTTCCCCATTTTTGGGGATTTCTGAATCTCTTTCACTATTGCCTTGAAAAGAGCAAAGAGAATTCAAATTTTGAATTCAAAAATCATCCAAAATTTCTGCCCATTTTCCCCCTCTGTTCTTTCTTATATATTCTTCTTCTTTCACGGTTTGAAGGAGGGAGGAGAGACCAACTCTAAGTTCTGATTTCTCTGCTTTCCGAAGCTTTTATTCAAATTTTTCTTTATCAGAATCCGTAGGAGGTGTGGAAATCGCTACCTTCAAGCTCGTCGTTCTCGTTCACTGCCCCACAACATGTGATACTCCTCTCTTTTCTCTATTTTCCATCTAGCCGATATACAATTATGCTTATCTGAATAAAATCACATCCTGCCGTTAATGTTATTTAGTTGATCTAAAGTTTTATTCCTTCATGATTTGGCCGTCTTGTATTAAAGAAATATTTTTGTTTCGTGAATAAATCTTCATTCGAAATTGGTTGTTAACGTTCATTCGGCGTCTTTATTTGATAAAATTTTGCAGTTGCTTTATTGTTATTTTAAAAGTATGTTCAGGGAGATGGCTATAGTCCATGTTTTAGTTGAAGATTATGCATAGTAAGTGCTCTGTATTTTTTTTTCTTTTGAATGTAAAAGGACGCCTTGGTTGTTGGCATTTTTTTTTTGTAAAGTGTTACTACTCTTAGCATGTAAGTGTTAATTCAAGCTTTGCGCCATTTGTTAATTAAATCGTGTATTTGTTGTTGTTTTTTTGTGTGTTTAAGTAGAAGCAGTAGGCAATGTTTTAAAATTTGGAAAATATATAACTTCATTTTGTTTTAGTTGAAAAGTAGATTGCAGTGTTTCCTTAATAATGTAACCCTCTGTATTCAATACCTACAAACGTGAATTTTGAATTTCTCTCGGCAGATTATATTACTATATGCATGGGTATAAGTTTCTTCAATTTTAAAGGCAAGTCATGTCTTGCAAATAATTTTACTTAGTTTAGTCATAATAGTAAGGGATTATTTTCTAGCGACATAGCTTTGAAGTTGTGTTTCTTTGGCATATTAGACAATATGATTATATTATTTAAAATCGGTTTTATTGTTCGTTAATGTCCCTTTTGGCGTCTTTTATATGATTAAATTTTCAGCTTGTGTTTTCTTACTTTTAAAGTATTTTAGATAGAGTTGAGTGTTTATTGTTTACTTTTTTAGAAATAATATGCAGGTTACTTTAATTATATCTTTATTTTATTTATTCATTTTTTTAGTAGTAAGAAAAATCATAGATTTTAAACTCTTCTACATAATTCATTAATTAGTATAGTTCGTTGTTTTGGTTTTCTTCCAAGTGTTTCGTCAAGCCACTTTAAAAATGTCCAAATATCTTAGTTAGAGTTTTCGTTGTGCATTAGCACGCTTTATATTTATACAGTATATTTGATGTATAATTTTGCTTAGCTCTATCTATTTTTATCTAATATACTATAGTTTAAAGTCGAATGTCTTACTAATCTTTTTTCCCTTTCTTTATTTGCATGAACCCCCTTGGTTTGAGTCCATTGGACTCCCTTCTATCTCTTCCCTTTGCATTTCGGATTTGTCATGCAGTGCCAAACTCAACACTATCGAGTTGAACTCATCATTTCGAGAAATTAGAAGCTGAAACAGGTCTCGAAAAGTAGAAAATTGGGTTTTATACATTCGATATACATCAGGGGTATACAAAAATGGGAATTGAGCCAAGAGCCCAAATTAGCAACGAGTTTGGCCCAAAAAGGGGCCCAAATTCATCTTCTCCTTTATTCTACTAGATTATTTAATTGTGATTCCTTGTTGTTAGTTTTTTTTTATTAACTCTAACTTTAATTAACTTAATTGAACTCCCCAAAGGATGAACTATTTTCTTTGTTTTGGTTTGCTTTAATAAATTTTATTTTATCAACTCATGCACCTTTATTTACGTATTCAAATGTTTTCTATTCAAAACTTTCACTTACTTTTAACTAGTTTAAACTGATTTCTTGGTTTATTGACTAAATTAGTTCAAATTATTATGAGTCAAATAAATTTGAATTAATCTAGTTTATTAAAATTGTAATCACTTGCATTTAATTCAAAAGTTTCATTTAGGTCCCTTTCCCTATAAAATAAAATAAAATAAATTGTGTCATTTATTTAATTATTTTCTCAAAGTTAATCAAATACTATAAATTATTATTTTTTATGTTAAATCATTCTCCCAAAGAATTAGTCAAAAAATTATTTTATTCAAGTCGTAGGATAACTGCATGTTAGAGGCTACTTTAAGTGTTAATACCCTCTTAGAGTAGAAATAAGAACATTACTACCCATTTTCTCTAAATTTGTAAAGGTTTATCTGTTAAAGCCTTTTTTAAAATTAAGTTTTCTTAATTTCTTTATAAAATTAAGTGGCGTGTCTTTTCTAAGTAGTTTTCTCAAATCATTTCATACTTTGAGCATTTCAAAAAGTGATTTTTCTAAAGATAGTAAAATTACGGTATAACAGCAATGGTGGATGAACTCCAAGAGAGGATCATGGAGGAGGCTCATAGCTCCAACTATTCCATTCATCCAGGTTCCACAAAGATGTATCGTGACTTGAGAGAGGTTTATTGGTGGAATAGTATGAAAAATGGCGTTGTTGAATTTGTTGCTAAGTGTCCAAATTGCCAACAAGTTAAAGTAGAGCACCAAAGGCCTAGTGGTTTAGCTCAGAAAATAGAACTTCCGAAATGGAAGTGGGAGATGATTAATATGGATTTCATCATAGGCCTACGAAGATCTCGCAGGCAGCATGATTCCATTTGGGCGATTGTCGATAGAATGACAAAATCAGTCCACTTTTTTTCGGTAAAGACTACCCATTCGGCAGAAGATATTGCTAAGTTGTATCTTCAATAAAAAGTTATTCTTTCATGGAGTTCTGGTCACCATTATTTTAGACAGAGGTACGCAATTTACTGCACAGTTTTGGAAGTCATTCCAAAAAGGCTTGGGTTTTAAGGTGAACTTAAGTACTGCCCTTCATCCTTAGACAGATGGGCAAGTAGAGCGTACTATTCTGACCTTAGAAGATATGTTGAGGGCTTGTGTGATTTAATTCAAAGGGAATTGAGATGATCACCTACCTCTCACCGAGTTTGCTTACAGCAATAGTTACCACTCTAGCATCCAAACGGCTCCTTAGGAAGCTCTTTATGGGAGAAGGCGCAGATCTCCTATTGGATAGTTTGAAGTTGGTGAAGCAGGGTTGATAGGACCAGATTTAGTTCATCAAGCTATGGAGAAAGTGGAAGTGATTCAAGAGAGGCTGAAAACAGCGCAGAGTCGTCAGAAATCCTACACTTATGTTAGGAAAAGGGAGTAAGAGTTTGAAGTAGATGATTGGGTATTCTTGAAAGTTTCACCCATGAAAGGTGTTATGAGGTTTGGAAAGAAGTGGAAACTTAGTCCCCGGTATGTTGGTCCTTACAACATTTCCAAGAGGATTGGCAAGGTAGCTTATGAATTGGAGCTACGACAAGATTTAGCGGCGGTTCATCCGGCATGTCATGTCTCCATGTTGAAGAAGTGCATGGGTAATCCTTTATGAATAATACGAACATAAAATATTGGGATCAAGGATAGCTTATCTTATGAGGAGATTCCTATTCAGATTCTAGATCGCCAAGTTCGCAAGTTGAGAACAAAAGAGGTAGCATCAGTCAAAGTCCTTTGGAGGAACCGATTTGTTGAGGAAGCTACATGGGAAGCTGAGGAGGATATGAAGAAGAGATATCCAAATCTCTTTGAATCCGGAGAAAGAGCAGAACAAGGCACTAATTCTCTTCTTATTACTCTTAAAATTATGAGTGAGCATATTGTTTGTTTGCATTTACTTTTTGGGTGTTTGAACTTGATGTTACCACCCTTAGCCTAGTAAGAGTAATCTTATTAGAGGATGAGTGTTACCAAGGGGGAGATATTGTAACATCTTGCAATTTGAAATAGCTAAGAAAAGGCTTAGAACTGGAAATAGTCATTTTTGGGAATAAAGAAAAATCTGGAAAATTGTTTAAGTTAGGAAAATTGGGTTTTTGGTCAACTACAAACATCTATAACTCCCAAATCAGTATAAATTAGGTGTATTTCCAGATATTATTGGAAAGCCCTTGGAACGATCTTTTCAACGCCGCCAAGTTTATACGATTCCGAGTTCGTATGAGTAAGTTAGGCCCTTTGGAAGTTGGGTTGTTGGAATAAGGAAAGTCAGAAACCAGATTTTTAAGGGTAGTTTGGTCTTTTGCTTACCCAACTTAATTAATTAGTTTTTGGTAATATTTTTAGGGTTCAAACTGATAGGATTCAGTTTACGCTTATGAAAAATAGAGTTAGGGTTTTTGGAGAAAGAACACAAGACAAAAGAGAAGAGGAAAAAGCAAGATTCGTCGTATTCATAAGGAATTGATTGCGAATTTCTTCAAGGATTTGATCCTACAAGGTATGTCAGTCTCTCATAGTGTTGGGTTCGTTCACCCATGCGCCAAACATGTTATTTCAGCGTGAATTCATCCTGAAAGAGTTTGAAAGTTGATGTTTTGATGTGTATTCTTGAAATTGATATTGTTCTTGAGTTGGGCTGAAATTGAGAAGTTTCTAAGATCATCACATCCAGTTATTTAGTGAGTTGAGTTAGGTTCCTAGGTTCATTTGCTGGGTATCTTTATCAAAAAAGAATTTGGGAAAACGAACCGAATTTGGATGAGTTGGGGTTGGAAAACGAAGATGAAATTTCATTGGACGAATCTAGGTAGTGGTGGCGCGTCGCGGAGCTGGTCCCCAGAACTAGGAAAAATCACTTCACGTTGCGGAGCTGTCACGGAGCGTTCTGCCTCAAAAATCATTTTTGAAACAAAAGTTTAAATGTCACTCCGCATCGCAGACCCACCCTCAAATATTGATATTTTGGTATTTTCTCATGTTTAGCAATCTAAATTCATTCCTAAACATTATGAGATCTTTCCTATCAGAAAGCACGATCCTTGAATCCATAACTTCAATTCAAGGAAAGTTAAGAGTCAAGTCAAGGGAAATCAAAAGTCAAGTTAAGAGAAGTTCATAAAGTTTTCCAAAAGTCTTTTGCAAACGTTTTAACTTTGTTCTAAGACTTAAGCTTCAAGTTAAGCAAAGAGTTAAGAGTTGAGTTCATTTCTCAAAAATCTATAAGAAAACTAAGTGTTCCCAACGAGTTTATTAATGTTTTTTTTTACATTTGAGCAAGAAACGGGAACACCGATTCCAAGAGAGCTTTTAAGCTAAGTTTTGAGTAATTATGTCGAACCAAAGAAATAAGTTTGTATTAAAAACATATGAGCTAAGTATATTTTGGGAGAAGTATTGGGCACCGATATGGGGATGCGAGTTCATATTAACTCAAGTCTCCATAAACCATGTAACCATCATGGGTAATAAATGATTGTACTTTTTAGATGACTCCTTAAGATGCTTTTAGCATAGACTAGTGGATCCACTTAGTGAGTTAGGTTCTATACCCCCATCAAGGTATAGAATGGTCCTTGGCAGCGTGAGGTAAAATGTTGTACTATCACTTAGGCTCATAGTGGTGGTTGTCGGTTAGAAAATCTCCCACAGAAACTATACTACTTTGTTATATGAGTAAAGTTGAGTTTGTTATTGCATTTTATTTAGCGAACTAAGTTGCTTTTTACTGTTTTATAAAGATTTTCATATATTGCATGTATTTCATTGCTTTATTATGAGTTGAGTTATTCATGAGTTGAGAAGAGCCAAGGTAAGTGTTTCCTTCAGAATCTTTTCAAGCCTATGTTATGTTTAGCATTCCAACTCGCATACTCGTACATTCAATATACTGATGCCAGTTGGCCTGCATCTTAGTATGATGCAGACGTAGGTAATCAAGATTAGCGTCCAGCACCTCGTTGATCCAGTTGAGCACTCCAGAGTCAGTTGGTGAGCCTCCTTGCATTTCGAAGGCTCTTTTTTATTGCTTTCAGTTTTATTATCAGTTCATTAGGATGTTGTGGGGTTTGTCCCAATATCCATCTCAGTTGTTTTAGAGGCTTCATTGGTAGACAGACAGTTAGTTATAAGTCTTTCAACTTTGTATTTCAGATGTTTTGCTATGAGACTTGAGTAGCCTTTTTTGCTAGTTTGAATGCTTTCTTTCAATACATTCTAAGCTTTTTCATAAGTTCTTTATTTGAAGTTATCTCTGTAGTTTAATTCTTCCGATGAGTAAGTAAGCCAGACCAAGGGTTCGCTTGGGAGCAACAATGGTTCTCAAGTGCCAGTCCCACCCAGGGTGAAGGCTCGGGGCGTGACCGAATTCTTGAAGAGTATTTATTTCTTCAACATAAGACATGTGAATTCTCAATTTCTTATGCATCACATTTGAACAGGAATGACCAACTGGTTATTCCAACCGATATGTATTCTAGTAAACTTTTAGTTTACTTTTGAAGGTGATTCCATCATCATGCCTATATTTGTATACAACTGTAATGACCTATTCCCGACCTTATGGAAAAACCAATGGGGAAGGAATTTGGGCCAGAAAACTTTTGAGTAGTAACTTGGAAATTTCTAGCCTAGACCAGACTTGGATGAAATCTGAGTCAGGTGGGGTCTAAGGAAATCTGGTAATGAATGTGGATCTAATTGTGAATTTTATAACATGAGTGGATAGCCAAGACTTTAAGGAGTTTGTACGACTTTAGGATTTCAAATTCGGGCGAGTAGAACTCTCGAAACTGATCTTGGTATGAAAGGATAGTTTTAGAACGTCTCAGTTTGAAGGTGAGTTGTGAAATAGGATCTTGAAACTCAAATTTTGAGCTTCTGTCTCAGTGCAAGCCGTTGGGGTGGGATTAATGCTGCTAGGGCGGGGCCGCTGTGGTGGAATGAGGTTCACCATGGCCGGCTAATCGTTAATTAAGTCGAGGAAAAACTCCAATTTTGTTATTTTCTGCAAAACTTCATTCTTAAGAGCTAAGGGACGACACAGGGCGATTCTTGATAGCATTCCATGATTTCTAGCACTAAAAGTAAGAAAACTACTCCCCTAATCCGTATTTCGATTCCTAGAACTTAGAAATTGGGTAATTATTATTGGGGAGGGTTTTGGCCTGAAGTTGATGGTGAGAAAAGCACTAGTTGAGTACTAGAATCTTGGGTTTGGCCTTGGATTGATAGTTTGATTATTATCCGGGTAAATTAGACTTATTTATTGATCCTTACGTTAAATACTTGTTTATAGAGAAAGAACAAGTTGAAAGACTTCAAAAAGGGAAGGCACAAAGAGTATTCAGGCTTGGTTTTGAGGTAGGTGATGGTTTGATTTCCTATTTGTGTGATATATGTTAGTTAATTGTTTCATTGTATACATGCGTGTATGTGAATAGTGAAATGTGAATCAAAGTTAATGAAATGATTATGTGTGAACAACTACATGCCATGAACTATTACTTGACCATGTGACTATATGTACTACTCATTATGGTATGGTTGTGATTGTGGTTGTGCTTAATGGAATGGGTGTCATGTTCGAACACATATATTGGATCAGATGTCACGTTCTAACACACTAACAGTTTAGGTGTGGGTTCCATGGGAGGACCACTCATGATTAATTACATTCATATCAAATTGCCATTGATATTGGGAAATTGTATGTTGCTCCTAAAATGATAGCTTAATTGTGCATTCGGTATATGTGTGTTTACTATGTTAGAATTGCTTGTGTATATTGTGCTTATTGGAGTAGCCGTGTGATCCTACCAGTACACTGTGGTTATGTACTGATATTGCACTTGTTCATTCTTTGTTTTGTACATGGCATCTTTAAGCGGCTACTAACTAACCTCAATTAGGAGATCACTGATCAAGACCAGATTCAAGGGTGAGCTAGTTTTTCGAGGCTGCCATGGATCCTCTATTGTTTAGTCCATTCTTTTCGGACTCAAACTCTATGGTTAGATTTATTCATATGTTTAGTTTCAGGGTTGCACCCGCTTTTTCTTAGACTTGTTGATTATTACAGTTTTGGTACGATGACTTTCAGGTTCTAGGGGTTGACTTTTGCAATAGTTTGTTTAATTGTTTATTTAAAACCATTGGAGTTTATGGGAACTCAGTTTTTATCCATCATTTAAACCTACTTCCGTATCTTTAAATGTTTAGTTTTTATGTAAGTTGCTTAGTTGGGTTATAGTAATGGTTCTCCCACCGGAGGGTTAGTGTGGGTACCAATCACGGCGAGCTGGGTCGTGACAACAACAAAGAAATATTTATAATCCTCTACTATTGTAATAATCTGAAGATATTAAATCTTCTCATAATTTATAATCTCAATATAATAATTTTTTTTTTCAATTCGTTCAAATCATAAAAAGTTTCTTTTGAGACTTACTATAACCCCGATATTATGGAAAATTTCATTCCTCTAGATAGTAACAAATTATCCTTTTCAAAATTCTCAATTGATTTTGTGTACTCCCACAAATTTTACAACACCATTCTTATGGTGACTGTCTCCTTCAAGAGGGGAAATTATTATTATTGTCATAGTTAAAATTACTACGGGCAAGACTTGTTTCTTGACAACCAACGACGATTTTGTTTTGCCACACAACAATATTTATTTTGGTAATGGCCACAACTTTTATAGAAAATAATTATTTCTTTATTTTGTCCTTTGGTAGTTCATGATAAAATATACCACAATATTTGTGATGTACACAAAGTACGTGACCAAATAACTATTTATGTCGAAGTATTTTTTATTTTCTTATTATTCTCTCAACTATCACGTAGAGGTGAGAAGTGACATTTATCCAACCATACATCAACATTTCCTTATCCATACGAAGACAAGTCACATTTTCTTCAAGAAATGGACCATAACCATTTGTATATTCTCCATTAGTTTTTATTAGAAATACATCGTTATGCTTTGACATTACCAAATTTATGTGACTCGCCTCAACATTACTTTAAAAAGTCAAATGTACTAAATGTACTACCATTTTTTATTCCTTTATTTTGATGAGGGAATTACAAAAAATTTCAAATTTGATTGCACCAACAACAATGTGCCCAATAACCTTTTATACCACTTTGACGAATAAAAACTAATTCCACATTTGAAGGACCATCTTAAGAATTCATAATGTTCTACCTTTTAATTACCACTCTGATGACCATTAGCATTTGACCACACTAATTTCAAACATTAAAATCACTAGTCATCTTTCAAACATATTATGCACTGCTACCACATTCACATAAGAGAATGGAGCAAATTTATTGGACAGACTTTATGACGTTTAGTCAAATTTATTGGGATTAATGCCGCCAAGGAGGGATGGGGTCCGCCGTGGCGGGCCAGTCGTTATTTTTTACAAAACTTCATTCTTAAGAGTTAAGGGACGACCCAGGGCGATTATTGATAGTTTTCCACGATTTCTAGAGCTAAAGGTAAGGAAATTACTACCCTAATCAGTATTTCAATTACTAGAACTTAGACTCTTGGGTAATTATCATTGGGGAAGGGTTCTGGCCTGAAGTTGATGGTGGAAAAAGCCCTAGTTGAGTACTAGGATCTTGGGTTTTTCCTTGGATTGATAGTTTGATAATTATCTGGGTAAACTAGGCCTTGTTTATTGATCCTTGCATTAATTACTTATTTATAGACCAAGAACAAGCTGAAAGACTTCGGAAATGAAAGACTCAAGTGTCTTAGGAGCATTCAGGCTTGGTTTTGAGGTAGGTAATGGTTTAATTTCTTGTTTGTGTGATATATGTCGGTTAATTGCTTCATTGTATGTATATGTGTATGTGAATAGTGAAATGTGATTAAAAGTAAATGAAATGATTATGTGCGAGCAAGTACATGCTATGGACTGTTACTTGACCCTGTGACTATATGTACTATTCATTATGGTGTGATTGTGATTGTGGTTATGCCTATTGGATTGGGTGTCACATTCTGACACATATATTGAATTGGGTGTCACGTTCCGACACACTAACAATTTGGGTGTGGGTTCCATGAGAGGACCACTTGTGATTAATTACATTCATATCTAATTGCCATTGATATTGGGAAATTGTATGTTGTTCCTAAAATGATAACTGAATTGTGCATTCGGTATATGTGTGTTTACTGTGTGGGAATTGCTTGTGTGTATTGTGCTTACTGGAGTAGCCATGTGATCATACCAGTAAACTGTGGTTGTGTACTGATACTGGACTTGCTCAGTCTTTGTTGAGTATAGGGCATCTTCAGGCAGCAACTAACAGACCTCAGTTAGGAGATCACTGATCGAGACTGGATTCAAGGGTGAGCCAGTTTTTATAGGCTACCATGGATCCTCTATTGTTTAGTCCATTCTTTTCGTACTCAGACTCTGTAGTTAGATTTATTCATAAGTGTAGTTTCGGGGCTGAAACACCTTTTTCTTAGACTTGTTGATTATTAGATTTTTGGTACGATGACTTTCAGGTTTTAGGGGTTGACTTCCGCAATAGTATGTTTAATTGTTTATTTAAAACCTTTGGAGTTGATGGGAACTCCGTTTTCATCCATCATTTCAAGCTGCTTCCGTATCTTTAAATGTTTAGTTTTTCGGTAAGTTGCTTAGTTGGGTTGCATTAATGGTTCTCCCACCGGAGGGTTAGTGTAGGCATCAATCACGACGGGCTGGGTCGTGACAACGATAAATAAATTTTTATACTCCTCTTCGGTTGTAGTAATATGAAGATATTATAACTTCTCATGATTTATAGTCTCAATATAATAATTTTTTTCATTTCAAGTCCTTCGAAACTTAGAAAGTTTCTTTTGAGACTTACTATAACCCCAATATTATGGACAATTTCATTTCTCCAGATAGTAACAAGTTAGACTCTTTAAAATTCTCAAATAATTTTTTGTACTCCCACAAATTTTACAGCACCATTCTTATGGTGACGGTCTCCTTCAAGAGGAGAAATTATTACTATTGTCATAGTTAAAATTACTACTGGCAAGACTTGTTTCTTGACAACCAACAACGAATTTGTGTTGCCACCAAACAATATTTATGTTGTTCATGGTCACAACCTTAATAACAAAGAATTATTTATTTCTTTTGTCCTTTGATAGTTCATAATAAAATATACCACAATATTTGTGATGTACACAAAGTACGTGACCAAATAACCATTTATGTCGAAGTTTTTTTTTTAATTCTATGAAATCTCATGTAGAGGTGAGATGTGATATTTATCCAACCATACATGAACATTTTCATATCTTGACGAACACAAGTCACATTTTCTTCAAGAAATGGACAATGACCATTTGTACATTCTCCATAAGTTTTTATTAGTGTCACGCCCCAAACTCGAAGGGCGCAACTGGCTCCTAATGCCAAAACTCAGGCCCGATCCGACCCTGCAGAACCATTTGCTACTAGCGCATGGCAGCCACATGCAATCAAGAAATCAAACAAGTATATCTCGGCTTAAAACGAAGCCATCGGCCGGCAAGGCCCCTGTCAACTGATCAATAAAAGAAACAGCTTCTCCCAGGAGATCATATAAATAAATAGTCAACTAGCACAGAATTCCTGATTGGACCGTCGAGGCCACAATGATATCTATACCAAAACTAAAAGAAGGTGTATGTCAATACAATACATCAAACAGCTCACAAGCTTCCGCAAACAAACAACATAGGCCAGCATGGCCATAACGTAGCTCTAAACCCCACACACTAGTCTACAAGCCTCTAAGAGTACCCATAAAGATATATACAACAAAAGGTAACAAACCTCCCAACTCTGGCAGCTCCGGAGGAAAGGGGCTAGCCAACCAGATAAAAGTCATTCCTATTACTGAGGAAATTTACTCAGTCCTCTTTCAGGACCTGCATGCATGAATGCAGCGCCCCCAAGGCAATGGGGGCGTTAGTACAAAATAATGTACATAGTATGAAAGGCAATAGACTGATGAGGTATCCTGATATACTGGAATAATCCAATAAATAAATCAAGGCTAAGATAAGTGTACTGACCTGCTCCTAAATCTAAACTTATCAAAAATAATAAAACAACAACCTAACCAAGCCCCCATAAGCTCGGCAGGTACAAACAGCATACAAGACCACCTACTCAGGCCCCCGTAAGCCCAGAAGGTGCCAATCAACCTATATACCCCTATCAGTAGTCCCCTATCCCCGTAGGCAGTCACATAGCCCTCTTAGGCATTAATATAGCCTCGTAGGTAGCACATAGCTCTCTTAGGCATCAACGTAGCTTATAGACAACTCATAACCCTCTTAGGCAACACCATGGCCATGTAAGAAGCACATAGCCTTCTTAGGCGTCAATATAGCCATGTAGGCAACTCATAGCCCTGTTAGGCATCCATATAGCCCTGTAGGCAGAACATAGCCCTTCTAGGCATAGATCACATTCCTACAGCTAACCACAATAGCCCCAACGACAATAATAACAATCCAACCGCTAAAATAGAGAAATTTAGTTATAAGCAACATATACAAATAACCTCTAAGTCGTGTGCAACATAGGGACGCTACTAACTGAATAAGAATCCCGACAACGTAGGATTATATCAACTCGAGCAGCCAACATTCACCGATCACTGCTGCAAGTATATCAAGGATAACAACCCAAATACATTGCTTCTAAGCTTTAAGGAAACATGTCGTAAGTAGGGAATAGCCTTAACATACCTTTTTCGCTAAATTCACGTAGCCTAATGACTTTTACTCAATACTCCCTCGATACTACAACAAGGTAGGAGCATAATCAAGACAGAAAAATAAAAGATACCATGACAATACGATAAAATATATGTATTTCCATCGCAAATTGCTATTTGCTGTTTGTAAAAGCTAGAGTCGATGAAAGAAGGGTCTTACCTCGACGTTAAGGCTGTAATATGCTTCAAAACCTTCAAATATATCCAAACCCTTGATGTCCCATCACTAAAGTGTGATATGCTACGCAATCGATAAAACAAATTATACCATGATGATGAGCCCAACGCGTAGAACAACTTTCATCAAGGACTTGAGTCGAGAAAATCTATATTTCACTTGATCCTAGAAATGGGTTTTTTCTAATTTCTCTATTTTTTTAGCTTAAAAATGGTGAAAAAGGTCGAAGGAGAAGATATATGTAACATTCCACCGACTTAGGGCCCCACCTCACGTGCCTGGTTGCGCAGTCCCACAAAAATGAGAATATCTCTCTATTCTTAAGTCGTATGAATGAACGGTTTGGTGCATTGGAAACTAGACTCATAGACCTTCGATTTCATAGCTCGTGGGGACCATAACTCTTAATAGATTGGGAGCAAATGTTTGAGACATTTGACTCAAATTTCAAACAAATCTTTAAAAAGAAAATTACTGTAACTTTCGCCAACTTTTGTTTTGTCACTTACCTAACTTAAAATTTTGAGATACCACACTTGAACACTTAAAATATCACATAACACATCATTTTTTATTTATTACTGACCCTCTTTGTCTTTCCACGAAGATACGAGTTAATTTAGACGTTTTTAAAAGTCGGGGTGTTACATCATTCCCTCCTTAGAAACATTCGTCCTCGAATGAAAAAATATGAGTCACGCTGTTCAGTCCTTAGGAGTTGCCAAAATTTAGGCAGTGTATCCTTTGTAAATGTCACTATTCAGGAACCTGAAATGTAAAATTTCTAACCTAGGCGTCTCACATGACAAAATAAATACCTAAGTGTTATAGCTCTACCACAATAGTGCGAGCAGATATACAATGACAACCACAATAATAATAATAATCAATAGTATATATATATATATATATATAGGTATCTTACCTTACTGCCCTAATATAAACTAATATGACATCACCATGGGGTATGAAACAAGTGAGGATATTTGGACCTCATGCCATCCTCAACTTCCCAGGCAACACTTCTCTATTTTTGTTACTCCACAATACCTTAATCGAAGCCACCTCTTTGGTCCTCAATATACGGACCTGCCGATCTAATATAGCAACTGGAGTTTCCTCGTAGGACAACTCCTTTGTGATTTGAACATCCTCAACTTGGACAACCCGAGAAGGGTCTCCTACACACTTCCATAGCATCGATACATGGAAAACTGGATGAACAAATTTTAGCCCCGAAGGCAATTCTAAATCATAAGCCACTCGTCCTACCCTTCGAAGGATCCAGTATGGCCCAATGAATCTTGGACTAAGCTTTCCCTTTTTGCCAAATCGCATAACACCTTTCATAGGTGAGACTTTTAAGAATACCCAGTGGGCTTTTGGTGCTCAACCTTCACTTGTTGGCAGTTAGGACACTGTGCCACAAATTCATCAACGTCCTTATTCATCCCGTGCCACCAATAGATCTCCTTAATATCATGGTACATCTTCGTTGAACCAGGGTGAATACAATAACGGGAATGATGTGCGTCTTCCATAATTCGATGTCGAAGCCCTGTAACATTTGGAACACACAATCGACCACTATATCTGAGGAGTCCATCTTCCGCTATATCAAATGCTAAAGACTATGGATCCTGAGCCTTTGCTCTAAGCTTCTCTAAGCTAGGATCCTCTTGTTGCTGTGATTTTATTTCTACAACTAGAGATGATACAGCTGGATCCTGAATTGTGACCCCACTATCGTCTGCCTCTAACAATCTGACTCCTAATCTAGCTTACTGATAAAGCTCTCGCGCTAGCTCCCGCTTGTCAATACCTAAGTGGGATAAACTACCCATAGATTTTTTACTAAGGGCATCGGCTACCACATTCGCCTTTCCTGGATGATATAAAATATCCACGTCGTAGTCTTTCAGTAACTCAAGCCATCGACGTTGTCGCAAACTTAACTCCTTCTATCTAAATATATATTGAAGACTCTTATGATCTGTGAAGATGTCAACATGAACGCCATACAAATAGTGTCTGTAGATCTTTAACGCATGCACAACTGCAGCAAACTCTAAATCGTGGGTCGGATAGTTTTTCTCATGCTTCCTCAACTGCCTTGAAGCATATGCGATAACCTTACCATGTTGCATTAGAACATATCCTAACCCAACACCAGAAGCATCACAATACACCACATAGCCTTCTGAACCGTCTGGTAATGCAAGAACTGGTGCTGATATCAACCTGTCCTTCGGCTCCTGGAAACTGTGCTTGCAAGCGTCAGTCCACTGGAACTTAGCTACTTTTTGAGTTAGCTTCGTTAATGGGCCTGAAATTGAAGAAAATCCCTCTACAAACCTTCTGTAGTACCCAGCTAACCCTAAGAAACTACGAACCTCAGTCGGAGTCATGGATCTGGCCAAGTCTTTACGGCCTCAATCTTTTGTGTATCAACCGCAATGCCTGCATCTGATACAATATGGCCTAAGAAAGCTACAGAGTCTAACCAGAACTCACACTTAGAAAACTTTGCATAAAATTCTCGGTCTCGATGAACCTGAAGGACTACTCGCAGATGATTTGCATGCTCATCTTGTGAACGTGAATACACCAAAATATCATCAATAAATACAATCACAAACAAGTCTAGATACGGCCTGAATATACTATTCATCAGGTCCATGAACACTGCTGGGGCATTAGTTAATCTGAAAGACATTACCAAGAACTCAAAGTGTCCATATCTAGTTCTAAAAGCTGTCTTTGGAACGTCTTTCTCCCAAACTCGTATCTGGTGGTACCCTGATCTTAAATCAATCGTTGATTAACACTTAGCACCTTGTAACCTATCAAACAAGTCATTTATCCTCGGAAGGGGATACTTATTCTTTATGGTTGCCTTATTCAGTTGTTGGTAATCGATACACCTCTTTAGTTAGCCATCTTTCTTCCTTACGAACAACACCGGTGCACCCCATGGTGACGCACTAGGCCTAATAAAGCCTTTATCTAGCAAGTCTTTCAGCTGATCCTTCAACTCCTTTAGCTCAGCAGGAGCCATTATATAAGGAGGGATAGATATGGGTTGTGTACTTGGTAGCATATCGATAGCAAAATCAATTTCCCGTTTTGGAGGAAGACCAGGGAGTTCATCTGGAAATACATCTAGAAACTCATTAACTACCGGAATAGACTGAATTGTCGGTGGTTCTGCATCTATATCATGAACGGGAACAAGATGATAAATACAACCCTTGGTAATCATCCTCCTTGCCTTACGATAGGAAATAAACCTACCTTTCGGCGTTCTTGTATCGCCTTTCCATTCCCGAACTGCCTCTCTTGGAAAGTGGAATCTAACAATCTTTGTCGAGCACTCAACATTAGCATAACAAGATGCTAACCAATTCATACTTATAATGACGTCAAAATCAACCATCTCTAATTCTACCAGGTCTACAGAGGTGTGACGGTCGATAATTTATACCGTGCAACCTCGATAGTCTCTCTTGGCAATAGTAGACTCATGAACTGGTGTAGATACAATAAAGGGTCGATCTAATGAATCTCCTACTATACATAACCTCCCCGCAATAAATGGAGTAACATAAGACAAAGTAGATCCAGGATCTATCAAAGAATAAACACAATGGGAGCAAACAATCAATGTACCTGTCACAACATCTGGTGATGACTCTGAGTCTTGTCGGCCGGTTAATGAATATGTACGGTTCTGTCAACTACCAAAACTAGATGCTCCCTCTCTGCCTCCGCCTCTACCCCTACGTGCTGAAGCATGGGGTCCATGCCCTGTAGACTGTGCTGATGAGGAGGAACTTACTGTTGACCTGGTTGACTGACCAGTACCACCCTGGCCTATGGTAGGGCCGTTTCTCCACCCATGCCCCTCCTGTCCACAAGAATAACAACTTGTGGAACCCTGTCTGCACCTCCCGAAATGCATCCTACTGCAAGTAATGCAACGCGGCGGGGATGTCCTAGCCTGGCTTGAACCCCTCTGCTGCAGCAAGCCTGATGCTCTTGAACCCTCACCTGAGCTTGACTATTCCTGATGATTAAATCTACTACCCTGGAACTGCTATGGTGGAGGTCTAGGTGGCCTAATAATATATTGGGGTCTGGGACCACCCTGAAAATCTCCCTGCGAACCAGCGGGCCTAGCCCTCTTCTGTCTCTCTCGAGACCCTCTCACTCGTATACTGTAGATGTCGGCGATCCTCTATGCCCTGTGCGAAGGCCTGAATCCGCGAGATATCCATATTATCATTTAGCGCAGTGGTAGAACAAGCCTCGATATAGTCTGAGTTAAGACCTCCCACAAATCTACGTACCTTGTCATGCATCGTATCAACAAATGCTGGTGCATATCTAGCCAATGAATCAAGTCTCAGCCCGTACTCTCGGACACTCATGCCACCTTGTCGGAGGTTCAGAAACTGGTCCACCTGGCCATCTCTAATCTCTCAAGGCAAATAATGATATATGAAAGCTTCTGTAAAGTTATCCCAAGTTGGTAGAGATGTATCTTCTTCCCTAGGTCTCTCCCAACTTTCATACCACAATACTGCAACATCACGCAATCAAAATGCTGCTAACTCAACTGACTCAGTCGCTGAGGCATACATGACTCTGAAGATCCTGTGATGCTGATAAACAAAGTGCTGAGAGTCTTCTCTGCGATCTGTCCATGTAAATTGTGGAGGATTCAAGGCAAGAAATTCACGAAATCTTGAACTTCCGGGCCCTTCAGAAGGTCTGGCAATATCTGGCGCAACTGGTTGGCAATATGCAGTTACTAACTGTGCTAACATATATACTGCACTCTTGAAATCTAGATTAGATGGAATAGGAGGAACTAGAGGTGGTACTGCTGGTGGAGCCGAAAGTCCTGTAGCCCTCAAAGACTCTTGAAGCTGTGGAGAAGCTATAGGGGGCTGAGAAGATGTCTCCATCTGGGTCTCACAATGGGCCATCTCCACCTGTGGTACTTTGTCGGTACCCTCGCTTGCATTTGTATCTAGCCCTAGGCGAGTTGTGGGCTGTCTAGTGTCAGTCATCTCTATGTGCATACAAGTATCAATTATAAGCCATAAACCTAAATCCTTAACACACCGCTCTATAGCACGAGGTGACCAAAAGAAGGATAGTCATACTAACGTGCATGGCAGCTTCTTGCTTATCGAATGTGGTGCACAATACATTTATAAACAAGACTCTAGTACACATGGCTTGCAGACTCCCTACGATACGACGTTGCTCTGATACCAAGTTTTGTCATGCCCTAAACTCGAAGGGCGCAACTAGCTCCAAATGCCAAAACTCAGGCCCGACCCGACCCTGCTGAACCATTTGCTACTAGCGCATGGCAACCACACACAATCATGAAATCAAACAAGTATATCTCGGCTTAAAACTAAGCAATCGGCCGGCAAGGCCCCTGTCAACTGATCTATAAAAGAAACAGCTACTCCGAGGAGATCATATAAATAAATAGTCAACTAGCACAAAAGTCCTGATTGGGCCGTCTAGGCTACCATGATATCTATACCAAAACTAAAAGCAGGTGTATATCAATACAGTACATCAAGCAGCTCACAAGCTTCCGCAAACCAACAACATAGGCCAGCATGGCCATAACGTAGCTATAAACTCCACACACTAGTCTGCAATCCTCTAAGACTAGTAAAGATTGGTGGGACAGGGCCCCAGCCTACCCATAAAGATATATACAACAAAAGCTAACAAACCTCCCAACTCTGGCAGTTCCGGAGAAAAGGGGCAAGCCAACCGGATAAATGTCAATCATGCTGCTAAGGAGGTCTACACAGTCGTCCGTCAGGACCTGCATGCATGAATGCAGCGCCCCCAAGGCAATGGGACGTCAGTACAAAATAATGTACAGAGTATGGAAGCCAATAGACTGATGAGGTATCCTAATATACTAGAATAATCCAATAAATAAATCAAGGCTAAGATAAGTGTACTGACCTGCTCCTAAATCTAAACTTATCAAAAATTAAAAAACAACAACCTAACCAAGCCCCCATAAGCTCGGCAGGTACAAACAGCGTAGAAGACCACCTACTCAGGCCCCCATAAGCCCGAACGGTGCCAATAAGCTTACATTCCCCTATCAGTAGTACCCAAGCCCCGTAGGCAGTCACATAGCCCTCTTAGGCATTAATATAGCCATGTAGGTAGCACATAGCTCTCTTAGGCATCAACGTAGCTTATAGACAACTCATAGCCCTCTTAGGCAACAACATGGCCATTTAAGAAGCACATAGCCTTCTTAGGCGTCAATATAGCCCTGTAGGCAACTCATAGCCCTGTTAGGCATCCATATAGCCCTGTAGGCAGAACATAGCCCCTCTAGGAATAGATCACATTCCTGCAGCTAACAACAATAGCCCCAACAACAATAATAACAATCCAACCGCTAAAATCGAGCAATTTAGTTATAAGCAACCTTTGCAAATATCCTCTAAGTCGTGTCCAACATAGGGACGCTACTAACTGAATAAGAATCCTGACAAGGGAGGATTATATGAACTAGAGCAGCCAACAATCAACGATCACTGATACAAGTATATCAAGGATAACAACCCAAATACATTGTTTCTAAGCTTCAAGGAAACATGTCGTAAGTAAGGAATAGCCTTAACCTACCTTTTTTGCTAAATTCACGTGGCCTAATGACTTTTACTCAATACTCCCTCGATACTACAACAAGGTAGGACCATAATCAACACACAAAAATAAAAGATACCATGACAATACGATAAAATATATGTATTTCCATCGCAAATTGCTATTTGCTGCTTATAAAAGCTAGAGTCGATGAAAGAAGGGTCTTACCTCGATGTTATGGTCTTAATACGATTCAAAACCTTCAAATATATCCAAACCCTTGATGTCCCAATACTAAAGTGTGATATGCTACGCAATCGATATAACAAATTATACCATGATGATGACCCCAACGCGTAGAACAACTTTCATCAAGGAATTAAGTCGAGAAAATCTATATTTCACTTGATCCTAGAAATGGGTTTTTTTCTAATTTCTCTATTTTTTTAGCTTAAAAATGGTGAAAAAGGTCAAAGGAGAAGATATATGTAACATTCCACCGACTTAGGGCCCCACCTCACGTGCCTGCTTGCGCAGTCCCATGAAAATGAGAATATCTCTCTATTCTGAAGTCGTATGAACGAACGGTTTGATGCATTTGAAACTAGACTCGTAGACCTTCGATTTCATAACTCGTAGGGACCATAACTCTTAATAGATTGGGAGAAAACGTCGGAGACATTTGACTCAAATTTCAAACAAATCTTTAAAAAGAAATTTACGGTAACTTTCGCCAACTTTTATTTTGTCACTTACATAACTTAAAAACATGATATACCACACTTGAACACTTCAAATATCACATAACACATCATTTTTTATTTATTACTGACCCTCCTTGTCTTTCCACGATGATACGAGTTAATTTAGACGTTTTTAAAAGTGGGTGTGTTACGATTAGAAAGTCAATCCTGCTGCTGAGGAGGTCTACTCAGTCGTCTGTCAGGACCTACATGCATGAATGCAGCACCCCCAAGGCAATGGGGCGTCAATATAAAATAATGTACTGAGTATGAAAGGCAATAGACTGATGAGGTATCCTGATATACTAGAATAATCCAATTAATAAATCAAGGCTAAGATAACTGTACTGACCTGCTCCTAAATCTAAACTTATCAAAAATAATAAAACAACAACCTAACCAAGCCCCCATAAGCTCGGCAGGTACAAACAGCATACAAGACCACCTACTCAGGCCCCCGTAAGCCCAGAAGGTGCCAATCAACCTATATACCCCTATCAGTAGTCCCCTATCCCCGTAGGCAGTCACATAGCCCTCTTAGGCATTAATATAGCCTCGTAGGTAGCACATAGCTCTCTTAGGCATCAACGTAGCTTATAGACAACTCATAACCCTCTTAGGCAACACCATGGCCATGTAAGAAGCACATAGCCTTCTTAGGCGTCAATATAGCCATGTAGGCAACTCATAGCCCTGTTAGGCATCCATATAGCCCTGTAGGCAGAACATAGCCCTTCTAGGCATAGATCACATTCCTACAGCTAACCACAATAGCCCCAACGACAATAATAATAATCCAACCGCTAAAATAGAGAAATTTAGTTATAAGCAACATATACAAATAACCTCTAAGTCGTGTGCAACATAGGGACGCTACTAACTGAATAAGAATCCCGACAACGTAGGATTATATCAACTCGAGCAGCCAACAATCAACAATCACTGCTACAAGTATATCAAGGATAACAACACAAATACATTACTTCTAAGCTTCAGGGAAAAATGTTGTAAGTAGGGATTAGCCTTAACATACCTTTTTCGCTAAATTCACGTGGCCTAATGACTTTTACTCAATACTCCCTCGATACTACACAAAGGTAGGACCATAATCAAGACACAAAAACAAAAGATATCATGACAATACAATAAAATATATGAATTTCCGTCGCAAATTGCTATTTGCTGCTTATAAAAGCTAGAGTCAATGAAAGAAGGGTCTTACCTCGATCTTAAGGTCGTAATACGCTTCAAAACCTTCAAGTATATCTAAAGCCTTGTTGTTCCAACACTAAAGTGTGATATGCTACGCAATCGATAAAACAAATTATACCACGATGATGAGCCCAACGCATACAACAACTTTCCTCAAGGACTTAAGTCGAGAAAATCTATATTTCACTTGATCCTAGAAATGGGTTTTTCGAATTTCTCTGTGTTTTTAGCTTAAAAATGGTGAAAAAGGCCGAAGGAGAAGATATATGTAACATTCCACCGACTTAGGGCCCCACCTCACGTGCCTGCTTACCCAGTCCCACGAAAATGCGAATATCTCTCTGTTCTAAAGTCGTATGAACGAACGGTTTGATGCGTTGGAAACTAAACTCGTAGACCCTCGATTTCATAGTTCACGGGGACCATAACTCTTAATAGATTAGGAGAAAACGTCCGAGATATTTGACTCAAATTTCAGACAAATCTTTAAAAAGGAAATTACGGTAACTTTCGTCAACTTTTATTTTGTCACTTACCTAACTTCAAAACTTGAGATACCACACTTGAGCACTTAAAATATCACATAACACATCATTTTTAATTTATTACTGACCCTCCTTGTCTTTCCACGAAGATAGGAGTTAATTTAGACGTTTTTAAAAGTCGGGGTGTTACAATTAGAAACTCATTGTTAGGCTTTGACATTACCAAATTTATGTGACTCACCTCACCATCACTTTAAAAGGCCAAATGTACTACCATTTTTTACTCCTTTATTTTGATGGAGGAATTACAAAAAATTCAAATTGAATTGCACCAACAACAATCTGCCCAAAAGCCTTTCATACCACTTTGATGACAAAAAATTACCTTCACATTTGAAGGACCGTCTTAAGAACCCTTAGTATTTTAATTACCACGATGATGACCATTAGCATTTGACGACACTAATACTCATACATTCAATCAATTGTCATCTTTCAAACATATTATGCACTGCTACCACATTCATAAAAGAGAATGGAGCAAATTTATTGGGCCGATTTCATGACTTTTAGTCAGTAATATATTGATTTGTCTTAGTCATACCCATATCATCGCTATGGTGCGGTAGGACATAAAACCCAATGTCTTACCCATATAAAGAATTCTTATACCAAAAATTAATTGGACATGAACCAAACATCTCGTTCGCTTGGTATATCAAGACTTGAATCTGATCTTTTACCCCTTTTTAGTGCGATAAGATTTAAATATGCCGTCTTATCCTTAATCAATGATATAATAGGCCAAGTGTAATTGAACTCGCCTTCAAACCTTTAAAATATTACCCCACTTTGTAATTATTTGCACAATTAAATTTCAATAACATATGAAATATAATCAAGGAATCAGAGGAGCAACAAACTATTTATATTGTATTATTATCCTCCTATAAAAAATAATTCAATGCACCAAACCTTTTTATTGATTCATTAACTTATTGATTCACTAAGATGCTAAACAGTTTTCACCATAAATAATAAATAGACTAAATGTAGATAAACATACACACAAAATAATTGATTACATTTGTCAGCTCCAAAATGAATTCACTAGTGATCAACTTTGACATTTACTATATTCCATTACAATTTATTCCATTTTTTAACGAGTACCTCAAAAATTTATCACCATTATTTTATTTTGAAATTCAGATTTATTGTTTACAACAAATATTCATATCATCAATTGGAAGTTATAATTTATCCAGAAATTTTAACATGAAACGGGATGAAAAAAAATCATAAATCAACAAGAGGAAAATTGAAACATACTATCTACATGATTTACGTCATGTAATTTGCACTGCACAACATCTTAAGCATTGAACTACTATTCACAGCAGTACCCAGGAGATGACAGTAAATATTATATTTTCTTCTTTTACGGGAAGAAATTAAAAGTAATCACGAAAATAATATTAGAGACTCATGTTGATAACGTGTTATAAAACTACAGCAAAATAAGACAAGAAATATAGAAGTTGAAAGCTATAGAAATTGGGAGACAAGAAATGAAAGCTTTTCTTACTCTTCCAAGTATTCAAGTGTTCACTAAATCTTCAAATGTATCCAATATGAACTCTAATGCCTCTATTTATATATTACATAGAGGCATAGACAATGTTTTTCATAAACATGATATTAATCATGAATCTAATGGAGACATTAACCATGTAAGTTATAGAGGAATGTAAACGGGGAAGGTTATGGAGGTTTGGGAGTTACTATACATTATGATGTCATCACACGTTGAAGTTATGGACATCCACATAAATATATTTACAACAAATTTATCATTTTTGACTCCTATTCATCAAATTAAATCAAATGAATTTTTTTTGAAGAATGAGGAAAATTATTAATGCTCCCGGATCCTACTCATCAAGACATAATGTATTACCATAATCTTGATAATTTTCCTATACATACAAATTTCTTCACTCTCCCTTTGCCTCCAATCCTCTTTCTTTTCTATTCTCAAACGAACAAGTTATCAACTCCACTGTAAGTTACTTCATCAAATCTCTATTTTTTTTTGTAAAGAAATAAAACTCAACTTCTTGTTTGTTTTAATCATTCTAAGAGTAATCTTTTTATGTTTTCGTTTGTTTTAGGGTTCTTTTTATGTTATCTATTTATTTCCATAAAATTTACACTCTTAGATCAATCTTCTAATGGGAGTTTTCAGCATCCTTTCTATGTTAGTGATCTCGATCTATTTTTCCATGACAAAACTTCTACTTTGTGAATTTAAGAAAATATGATGTACGTAGAATATTGATACCACGAGTATATTTATAGTAATCAATTATCATATAATTTGGTAAGAATGAACTCATGTATAATAAAGTAATTTTGCATAAATGGTAATAGAACATTTTGGATCCCAATATAGTTAAATAATAAATCAATAGTTGAACCTTCTCTCTATATGCATTCTCTCTTAGGGCATGTTAACCAGTGTGTGCTGGCCATGGGGAAGAGTTAAAACATGCTGACCTTGAAGGTGCAAATGGCACAGGAAGCAACACTAGGAAAAGCACATCGTGGAAAGAAGGCTCTGGCAGCTGTACTCTGAGAAAACATTCAAGTTGAAACAAAGTTATTTAACCTAGACCCTGGACATGGTCGGCACTCGAAAACCATTGCTAGCCCTCAAGCGAACCCTCATCCTGGCTAACTACAAGCAGGAGACTAACTCAAGCATTCATTAACACCAAATTGAAAGAAATGTTTAAAAATAGTTTATTGAATCTCAAAACATTGCTGAATATACTGAGTATGAATGATAAGTTTTAAATAAAATATATGACAACCATAAAACTGTCTATCAATGAACCCTCTACGGTAAAAAGATGAGTTTTGGGACAAGACCCACAACTACTCAAAATGCTACTAATCACTCATAAAATTGGAGTCCTCCGGAAGCAAGGAGGTCTCACTCAAAAGCTGATGAGTGGATAAAGTGATCTCAATGGACTCTTGTTGAGGATCCTAAGAAACTGTATCTGCATCATTAAAAGATGCAGGTCGAATGACATTTATACATTGAATGTACGATTAAGTAATATAGCTGAATAACAAATAACTAAAAGAAAGGACTGCAATAGATAACAATGTACACAAGCTAAATGTAGAGAAATAAAGGAGTTAAATCATTTAAAGCTTTAAAAAATACTTTCTCATCTCTGAACTCAACATAATAAGTGATATATAACAATACACTTTAACTCTATTGGGAGAATCTCTAACCGACAACCACCACTATGAGCTACATGATGATACAACGTCTCGCACACGCTGCCGGAATTGTCCTATACCTTACCAGGGTATAGACCACCTCAACTAAGTGGATCCACTAAGTTATGCATAAAAGCAAAATGGATCATCTAAAAAGTATGATATTTTACCCATATTGGCATACACGGTATATGAGGATTTTGAGTTGTCTGAACTCATCCCTATATCGGTGGTCAATACTACTCCTAATAATATATATAACTCATGCTCATATGTTTAAAAATATAACACTTCCTCTGATTTGAGATAATTGATCAAACTACCCTCTTGAAAGAGGTAACTGCTCTTGAAATATATTTTGAACTCATAACTCATTTAGAAATCAAAGTTTCTTTTTTTTAATGTAAAAACAGATACATTTGAGAATACTTAGTTCCCTTATACTCTTGCTCAATTCATACTTAAAAATTCTTTCACAAAAATATATCAAAATCATATTGTGATATGATAATTCATGACTCGGGAAGTCATACTTCATATACATTGAAGGCATAACTAAATACCATACTGCCTAAACATTGATGACATACTCGATTGTCATACTAATCATATATTAGAAACTCTTTCTCAAAAATATATCAAAATCATATTTTGATATGATCAAACTATTTTAAAATGTAATTAATGAGTAGGTTTATAAAGAATTAGTATATCAATTATATTCCTTCACTACCATTGCCGAGAGAAAATTAGACTCAAGAAGTATACAAAAATAAATAAATTGTTTTATATAGAATGTATATATTTATGGGGTTCAGCCAAGAGCCAGGCACCATTGTTGATGAAGATGAATAGGGCATGTGATGATGTGTGCACTAGTCATTTGGGGACGAACGAGGGGTGAATTGGTATATATTGTAACGACCTAAACCGTCGTTATTTAGGAAAAGCCAAAATTTAGGAAATTTTTGGGCCACAGTCCTTCTAGGGCGGGGCAGATGTTGCTAGGGCAGTGGCGCCACGACCGAGTAAGTTGGTGCCAGAGCGGGACAAGTGAGACAAAATGTAAATAATGTGAAATCTTATTTTCTCCTTCTTCATAAAATACCCAATTTAGATGTAAACCACCCTAGAAACCCCCAAAAAGCTGCTCTAAGCTTGGGAAGGAAGGGGAAGGAGGTTTCTAGCATAAGGAGGTCGATGAATTGTGGATTTCTGATCAAGATCATCATAACAAATCCTAGAAACAAAAATTGAAATTAAAAACTCTGTGCAGTTACTTGGCTCCCAGGTAGGCTAGGTTTTATTAATTGAGTAGTTATAAATCCATGGTCACTGCGTAATATAATGTAAATCAATGGTTGGATTTATGCGTAGGCCTTCATGCACCGGACAAAAGATGATTAAATCATAGGAAGAGGCCTTAGATGATGAACTAGGGCTAAATATGGCCGAGTTATTGTTAAGTGATATACGCGGGTGATTACTTCATTGTGATGGTTGTCATTTCATGATGGTGTGACATATGTTTGTTCTTGCTTCGTTATAATACATGTATGCATTCAAAAATGTTGTGTTATGGATCACGCTAATTGTATATGAGAATAATTGAATAAGGTATGCCATGAATCATGACTTTATTGTATGATTTTGAGAATATACTTGTGATTGTGATTGTTGTTTGTTGAATGGATCGAGTGTTGCATTCCGACATCCTAAATATTGGATTGGTTGCCACGTTCCAGCATAAACATTGGATCGGGTACCACGTTTCGGTATGCTAACAGTTTGAGTTTGGCTCCCTTGAGAGGACCAATAACTTGAAATATGAAATTGTACCTTGTTCGTAAATGATGATGATATGGTATATATTCGGTGTATGTATGTTATTAATATGTTGTATCGGCTTCTGTATGCTTTAAGGGTGAGAAGTGGAGGTAGTGTACGTGATGTAAATACTTAGGTGGATTTCACCTTGGAGAAAGGGGTTCGTGGTTGGGAGTTAGAAGGCTTGAGATTATGTACCAGGTGGCAAAGGCTAGTTAATATAATAGATGAAGTAAGGGTATGTCGTGGGTGGTTCATCGGAATGCTTATAGATGTATTCGTTGTCGTTTCTAAGTGTTAGAAGGGTTAGGCTTTGATCAAGAACCTAGTAAGTAGGTCGACTGATAATTCGGTTGGCAGTAAGGGTATTAGTGAAATTCTGAAGTATTCAAGCTAGGGTAAAGGTGGGCAAGTGAGTGGTTTGTTGTATACTCTTACTAGTTGATTTTCTTATGTCATGTTGTGGGTGTCGGGGTGACCGATGATACCTACCATTACGTATAAATTGTAACGATACTACTCTTGTTATGCCTTTTTGGCATAGTCTGGATCCAAGTTGGTGATGTTTCAGTAAGGAAAGACGAAGAAATTCTCCAGCAGCTTCTATCTTTCCTTCTGCATGGTGGGAGTTGTGTCTTATATTATTATGTCCAGTTGTACTCTTAGTAGCTCTTGTACCTGTTTAGACTAGATCCTTGGAGGTGATAATTACTTTACAAGTCTTAACCGGAATTGTGCTAAAAGTTCATATTTATAAAATTCCGTTAGTATATTTAATTTTGTTTTATTTAATTTCCCCTTGTTTTAACTAGTGGCATATGAGTCTTCTCCTATTTAGGAGTTAGAGTGGGTGCTCGCACGGCCCGCTGGGTTGGGTCGTGAAAAATTGGTATCAAGGCCCAGTTATCGGTCTCCCCATACAAGAGCAAATATGGATTAGACTCTTGTGGATGGGTGTGTTGACATCCACATCTAATCCTCAGGAAGCTCTGAAGAATTCTAAGAAGTCGTCCCATTTTTTCTCTCTTTTTTTGCCAGTGTCGCTTGTTGTATGAGTTGAGTCAAATTGGTATCTCAACGAAGTGAACTCGACACCGTAGTCACGGCTGAAGGGATACAAGAAAGGAAAATTGGAACTGAGAAGGTTCCAATTGATATCTGGCCGTAGGGGCGGTGTAAATGCATGAATGATCAATAATGGTCATCCATGGAGCGAAGTAACTAATTAAGAACTTGGACTTGTCTGTTAGTGTAACTTGAAAACTGTGAATGCGTACTTCGCGTTTCTGAATTAACTATGAATATGAAAGTTGTTTTGCTGGAATGTGATGATATGATTGGATGCCCGGTAAATGCGTGCCTAAACTTTGTTATGTGTAATATGTTGGCTGGATCGCTTAAATTATGTAAGTCGTAACTTCTTGAGTATCGTGAAACTCCTTGGGATGAGAGAATTAGAACTAAGTTCGTGCGAAGGTTTAGATAATTTAAGGGTGATTTGTAAAGTGGAATTTGGACGTGCGTTGCAAATAACTAATAATCGTGTGAGTACCTAGGTGTATCTAGGGATGTGTGGGTTGTGGTGTTGAATTAATGAGAATGAGATGGGTTGTGTATCGTTGAGATCGACTCGGGGTAGACTTTACTATCCCAGCTAAGGGGATTACTCATAAACATGTTAGTGTTATAGTTGGGAACCTTTGGGGAGTTAGAAAAGAAAAGAACCCCACAAAATTATTTTCAGGGGTTCTATTTCCGTTGAAGCTACTGGGGTGGGACGTTTCCCACCACGGCGAGGCCGCCATGATGGGATATCCTCCGCCAGAGCAGGACAGAGCGAGATAAAATCTCAGCCCTGTTTCCCCTGTAGTTCCTAATCACAATTTCAGAACCCGTATAGTATCCGAACTAGCCCCTGCAATTCATTCAGTGTTCAACAAGTCGAGAATAGATTATAAAACTTAGAGATTGATTATATACCACAAAAAACAGCGGAAAAAAACCATCATCCATGTGCTTCCAAAATATAGGGCAAAAAGATAAAAACAAAGTTCTGTCCAAAAGTGCAAGCTCAAGAAGGCCGAAGAAGCAAATCAAGAACCCTGAAACTGGGAGGTGTCAACATCAGAGTTGAGGTCCTCCAGGGGTATAAAGCCAGCCCAAGATTCATTCAACATAGGGAACTACGCGTAGTCCTCTAGCTCGAGTCGAGGAATCTCTATGTTAGGGGCAACACAAGAGAAGATGACCTTAATAGTCTTCCACATTCAGGTCATCAAACAATCCCTCGTCAAAACCTTTCTCCTCTCCAGACGCAACTGGCGGCGGATCATCTCGGCCCCAGGGCAGTTCTAGGTGGAACCGGAGTAGTGTTAGGAAATGAGCATCCCAACCGTCTCTGAAAGGCAACCAAATCCGCCTCTACCAGTGCATCTAAGAATGGGGGTTGGGACCCGGTGGTACGAGTGTCATCGCCTCCCTTGTTGTACAATTTTGCGGTCGCCTGACTACTACTAGCATTGTCTGTCCTCCTTCTTTTTCTCCGAGAAGTAGAGCCCTGTCTAACCAAAAGTGGGTGAAGGGAGGGATCCACAAGGAGTACCTAATCAGTATCCAGGCATGAAGAATGCCTTCATGTTACCCCCGGTAGAACATCTTCCACTCGGAGATGATTAGCGCCCCTACATTTAGCTCAATGCCCTGCACGGCGCACACCACCACCAAGGCCCAAGAAAATGTCACGTCTTTGCGATTGCCCGACGAGTGAATCCTCCTAGTGACCAAGTGAAGCCTCTTCTTAGTATCCATTGACCAGCTTGCTCTAGTAATCCTCTTAGCAGTAGGCCAATAGACCATGTCCCGGCGTGCAAGCTCCAGCAGTGTGTCCCTCAGCCAGCCCAAATCTATCTCCCTCAGCTTAGGCTTGTACTCATCATTCGAGGCCTCGGGCAACTCTAGTACCTCTTTTATAGCAGTGGCATTCAGGGAGATGTCAACTCCCTGGATGCGGATGATGGGGTGAGCGTTGTCCCAGCGGATGGTGTGCATGATGGCATAAATCTCCCGCACCTAGTCAGCAGGTGCGACAGAGGGAGCCCCGTTCAGCAGAGCCCACCCGAACTCCATCAGGCGAGCATAAAAGGTAGGCTCTTTCTTCTCTACCCTGAGTAAGACGAAGCCCCTCTCGCAACAGAATTTATTGTTCCAAAAGTCATGAAACATCTCTTGACTAGCAGCGTCGCGAAATCGGACAAAAGGAAAATTTTCCTCATTTGGACCTGCCATTTAGAGAGCCTGCAAAGAGTTAATAAGCGCGTCAGAACACCAGGGGAATTAGGCAAAGTCTGACAAAAAGGGGAAGGGGGAATTTTCTTATCAAAAAGGGGTGTAGGACACTGGTCCGGCATATCTCGCCACAGCGCCCTTCATCCCGCTAAAGCGGGATGATCGAGGCCTCTACATCGAGATGAAGGCCGCCAGAGTGACCTTCATCTAGGAAAAACACCAGGCGCGATCATGGCGCTTCTTCGCCCCAAAATCCCCATTCTTTACAGAATTTTAGTAGATTAGAGTATATTAACAACCCTAGAACCTTAATATGCAATCATAGTAGCAAATAAACCCCTAAATAGTGCCCAAATCTGAGTGTCCTATCAAGAGACCCTTGTACTTCTCCCAACCGTTTTGGAACCGATTCACAACGTATTTTTATGAAATCTTTATGCCCAGGACGTCATGGAGACATTGGGGATGCAAGAGGAGGATCCATGCTACATTTTTCTAGCAAATCAAGCAACCTATAATCAAAGTTTAAATAACTACCCTAAAGCACTCCTAATCAATCAGTTATTGTCATGCAATTGTTGTCAAGTACATAATGAAGTAAATAGTGCAAGAAACAAGGTTGTTACCTTGATTTTGACTTCCGAAAGTGCAGTGATCAAGAGGTTTTGGGAGAGTTTAAGTAAGGGAAATGGGAGAAATAAGGAAACCATTCCTCATCCCCCCCCTTTATTATTTCCGATCTCCCGCTCCAGCGGGAGATATCTCACCACAGTGGCCCCGCCTCAGTGGAAGGGCTGCTTCCCTGGCGAGATTAGGCTGTGTAAGTTGAACATGTTCATTTCTTGTGTGTAGCCTTAAATACCTAACCGACCCCTTTGAGTATAACATTGTTCGTGTTTCCATTTGGAAGGGTCACCATTCGTCGTGGGTTCTGGAAGGGATCAAATTTTTAGTTTAGAAGTAAACCAAAATAGGGCATGTGATAGTCCGTGCACTAGTTATTCGAGGATGAATGAGGGGTAAATTGGTATATATTGTAAAGACCTGAACCGTTATTATTTGGGAAAAGCAAAAATTCTGGGCCACTGTCCCGCCAGGGCAGGCCAAATGCCGCTAGTGCAGTGGCACCACGGTGGGGTAAGCTAGCTCTAGAGTGGGATATGCGAGATAGAATGTAAATAACGCGAAATCTTATTTTCTGCTTCTTCCTAAAATACCTAATTTAGACGTAAACCACCCTAGAAACCCCCAAAAAGCTGCTCAAAGCTTGGGAAGGAAGGGGAAGGAGATTTCTACTGTAAGAAGGTCGATGAATAGTGGATTTCTGATCAAGATCAGCGTCACGAAGCCCGAAAACAAGAATTGAAGTCAAACTTTTCATGCAGCTGCTTGGTGCCCAAGTAGGCTATGTTTTATTAATTGAGTAGTTATGAATTTGTGCTCACTGTGTAATATAATGTAAATCAATGGTTGGATTTATGCGCAGGAATTCGTGCACCGAACAAAAGATGATTAAATCGGGTACCATGTTCTGTTATGCTAACATTTTGGGTTTGGGTCTCTTGAGATGACCAATGACTTGACATAATTGTATATCTTGAAATGTGAAATTGTACGTTGTTCATAAATGATGATGATATGGTATATGTTCGGTGTATGCATGTTATTATTATGTTGTATTGGATTATGTATGCTGCAAGGGTGAGAAGTGGAGGTAGTGTACGTGATGTAAATACTTAGGTGGATTTCACCTTGCAGAAAGGGGTTCGTGGTTGGGAGTTAGAAGGCTTGAGATGATGTACGAGGTGGCAAATGTTGGGTAATATAAAAGAGAAAGTAAGGGTATGTCGTGGGTGGTTAGTCTACATTCTTATAGATATATTCGTGGTCGCTTTCGAGTGTTAGAATGGTTAGGATTTGATAAAGAACCTTGTAAGTAGGTCGACTAAGAAGGCGATTGGCAGTAAGGGCATTAGTGAAATTCCAAAGTATTCAAACGAGGGTAAAGGTGGAGAAGCTAATGGTCTATTGCGCACTCTTACTAGTTGATTTTCTTATGTTATGTGGTGGGCATCGGGTTAACCAATGATTCCTACCAGTACGTGTGGTTTGTACTGATACTACTCTTGCTATGCCTTTTTGGCATAGTCTAGATGCAGGTTGGTGATGTTCCATTAAGGGAAGACAAATAAATTCTCCAGCAACTTCTATCTTTCCTTCCACATGGTGGGAGTTGTGTCTTTTATTCTTATGTCCAGTTGTACTCTTAGTAGCTCTTGTACATGTTTAGACTAGATCCTTGGGGTGCTAATTACATTACAAGTCTTAACCGAAATTGTGCAAAAAGTTCTTATTTATAAAATTCTGTTAGTATATTTAATTCTATTTTATTTAATTTCCACATGTTTTAAGTAGTGGGATATGAGGGTTCTCCTACATAGGTGCTAGAGTAGGTGCCCACACGGCCCGGTGGGTTGGGTCGTGACATTGTCAAAATTGCTAAAATTTGTATCTGCGTATTCAAATGTTTTCAACTTAGTCATAGTAGAACCCTACATCTGAAGGAAGAACTACACTTCCTTTTTTGTTGTGAAATCAGTTGTTATATCTGTTAATTTGGATAATAAAGAGGATGTGACGAGTGAAGTGTTCTGCATGAACAAACCACGTTGGAGTACTAGAAGTGTAATTCCACCGAAAAGGTTGGACAGTTACTTTTGGGCTAGAAGAAAGTCATGTGAGCAGGGCAAGACTTACTTATGGAATTAGTATAGAAGTGTGAGAACGTGGGTAGGAAGGAAAAATAAAGTTATTTGTGATTCAAAATAATCTCATCTCCTTCTTCTGTTTTCTGAACTCCTTCTAGACTTCTAGTTTTAGATTTCAAGTTTATTTCCCTAAATTGTCATTTCCTGTAATTTTCTTTGTTGTGTCTTATCATATGTAATAGTATTCCGCAAAACTTATCTATATATATTATATATCAGTGTTGGTATTGTGAAATCAGGTTTGTTTCACTTTTGCACTCTCAATTCCATGTTTGTGTTCTGCAAGCTCTCTTCAAAGGACAAATGTTTCACCTCATAGGACTCCTTAGTAGGAGAGCGATATCCAACCCCCTTAAATCGCTTAGAAGCATCTTTTTCTTTATTAGTTAGATAATTGACACGTTGTCTATGCCGCGTAGATCTTGGCTGGTTTCCTTACTCAGACATTGAAAATTCTGCCTAAGCAGATAAGCAATTACTACACAATTTTCAGTAGATTTTATTGATGTCTTTTTTGTATTTCCCATCATATCTTCAACAATGATGGCCTCTTCTTTGTTGCAGTCCATCACTAGTCTATAATGAAAAAGAAATGTATCATTCACCATAGATATCAACGTTATACATAAATCAAACTCCAAACCATCAGATAAAAGAACCCCACGAAACAAATAATAACTTATTTGTTTGAGAATGCAATGAAAGAGGAAAATTCTCAAGTGAAGAAATTTGTATATATACAAAAATTCTCTAGATTATGGTCACACATTATGTCTTAATAAGTAGGTTACAAGAGGATTAGTAGCTTCTCTCATTCTTTAAAACTTTTGAATTGATTTAATTTAATGAGTAGGAGTCAAAAATGATAAATTTTAAATTTTAGTTCTTCTGATTTTTTTTAAGCATTTAATTTGGTGAGTAGGTGTTGTGAGAGTCAAATTGGAATTTTATTTAATTTAATTTGATGAGTAGGAGCCAAGAGGGTAAATTTTTAAGTTAAGTTCTTGTATTTTGTTAAGCATTTAATTTAATGAGTAGGAGCTAGGATAGTAATTTGGAGTTTTATTTTATTTAATTTGATGAGTAGGAGCCAAGACCAAGAGGGTAAATTTTGAATTTTAAATTTAGTTATATTTTCTGAAGTATTTAATTTGATTATTAGGAGCCAAGACCAAGGCAGGTAAATTTAAATTGATGAGTAGGAGCCAAGAGGTCAAATTTTAAAGTTTAATTTTAGTGATATTTTGTGAAGTATTTAACTTGATAAGTAGGAGCCAGGACCAAGGAGGGTAATTTAGAATTTTATTTTTTATTTAATTTGACGAGTAGAAGCAAAGAGATTAAATTTTGAATTTTAGTTCTTGTAATGTTTTCTTAAGCATTAAATTTGAGGAGTAGTAGTCAAGAGAGTAAATCTAGAGTTGTTAATTTAATTTAATGAGTAGGACCCATAAGAGTGAATTTTAAACTTAATTTAATTTGATGTGTAGGAATTAGGTAAATTTCAAATTTTAAAGATATTTTCTTAATCATTTTATATAGAAATTACGTTCTATCGAGACAGTTTTTAGAAATTACATTACTCTTAAATATGAATTAAAAATACAAGATTTAATATACATGAACAATGAAATGATTTAATATTTAATAAATTTTAAAATATGTGAAATCTTCACATGCAACATATCACAAATGAGTATTTCAATTAATTAAAACTTAAAGTTGCTTAATAAAATATTATTAGGATTAATATCACAATTTATTGATTTGAGGAGCCAAAAACAAATATATTATGTAACAACACAAAGTAAAAATGATTTAAAAAATATTTTTGAGTCTGATAGATACTTATTTTACTGTGAATTCAAAACCAAAAATATGAAGGTCCATATTTGAAAGTCAAATCACGTATACAAAAGATCTAAACTGGAAATGTAATAAATTATTGTATATAAAAGGAAAATTAGACTATGATTCTTAAATTTCATGATTGAAAACAAATAAAAATGGATCAAAATATTCTACTACCATTAATGGCAAATTACTTATTGTGCATGAGTTCACTCTACCAAACAACATGATAATTGATCACTATAATTATACTCATGGTATCAATATTCTACATCTTATTTTCTTACATTCTCAATGTAGAAGTTTTGACATGGAAAAAAAAGATCAATGTCACTAACATAGAAAGGATGCTAAAAACTCCCGTTAAAAAATTGAAGAATGTTGAGCTTCAACAATTGATCAAGATCGTGAAGGAAAAATTTAATGAAGTTGAAGATGTGGCGAAACAAAAAATGGAGCGTGGTGCTGCATTTCCATATCAAACCCTTGGAAATGCATTGGCTCCTTCTAAGGATGAGTAAATATATTCATCAAGTTTCGATGTTGGACCTGTAAAGATAGATCTTGGGCCTAACTCAACCTCAAAAGCTAGCTCATGAGGGGAGGTTTGTCCAAGTCCATATAAGGAGACCAAATTCTCATTCTTCTACCGATGTGGACTTCTTAACACTCCCCCGTGCACCCAGACTTCAACTGGAGCGTGAACACTTCTTAATTGGGGTCAACATCGGTGAACAACAAATTGAGATGGGTCCTGCTCTGACATCATATTAAATTAGGTCTTAGGCCTAACTGGACCAACTAGATCTTATTAAATTTACAATATTTATGATTTGAATTTTACATTTCAGTATGTTTATCCTAATATGAAATATAATAAAACTTATATCTTTTATTTAGTATGTGTAAAATTCTCATTTATGGACATTGAAATAAATGAAAAATTATCACACAGTAAATAAATGACATAAGTTTTATTTCATTTCATATTAGCATAAATGTAACGAGCTGATTCTGTCGTTATGGAAAAGCCAATGAGGAAAGAATTGGGGCTAGAAAACTTTTTCGTAGTAACTTGAGATTTCCTAACCTAGTCCAGATTTGGATAAAATCAGAGTTTATGAGTACTAGGTAAATATGGTAACAAATGAGAGATATATTAATAAATTTGATTACATAAGTGGATAGTTAAGACATTAAGGATACCGTACGACTTTACGAAATTGAATTTGGGCAAGTAGAACTCCTGAAATCGATCTTAGCGTGAAGGGTATTTTCTGAGCGTCGTTGGTTAGAGGTGTGTTGTGAAATGGGGGTCTTGGAATTATCAAAATAGCTCATTGGTTCCGTGCAAGCCGTTGGGGCGGGATTTTTGCCGCTAGGGCGGGCCACTGTAGCGGGGTGAGGGCCACTGGGGTGGGTTCGACGCGACTTAAGGTCATAAATAAACCCCTAAACAAACTTATTTTGCACTTTTCAACTTTTAGAGCTAAGGAACGGACCCCACGCGACTCTTAACATTTTTCCACCATTCTTGAGGCTAAAGGTAGTCTTTTCACCCCCTAATCCATTTTTTCAATCTGTAGTACGTAATAGAAAAGGTAATTATCAATATGGGAGGGTTTTGATCTAGAATTTATGGTGGCAACAACTCTATTTTGGATAGTTGCGATCATGGGTTTGATCTAGGGGTCATAGAATTGTAAGTAATTTGGGTAATTAGTGATTGTTTATTGATTCCCGTATTATATTAATTATTTATGGACCAAGAACAAGCGGAATGAATACGGAAAGGGAAGGATCAAGTTTTTTAGGGATCAAAGCTTGTTTCGAGGTAGGTGATGGTTGTGATTTCATGTTGGTGTGACATATATATGTAATTGTTTCATTATAATGCATGTATGTATGTGAAAGTAGCATTATTGATCACCCTAATCGTATATGAGGATAATTGAATAATTGTATGCCATGAATCACCTCTTGTTGTATAATTGTGAGAATATACATTGTGATTGTGATTGTGGTTTGTTGAATGGACGAGTGTCATGATCCCACACACTAGCTGAGATCGGTTGCCATGTTCTAGGATAAATATGGGATCGGTTGCCATGTTTCGACATAAATATGGGATCGGTTGCCACGTTCCGGCAAAAAACATTAGATCAGGTACCACGTTCTGGCATGCTAATAGTTTGGGTGTGGGTACCATGAGAGGACCACTGAATTGGGTTCCATGAGAGGACCATTGAATAGTATTGTGTATCTACTTGTGATGATTACGTTCATATCTAATGATAATTGATATTGGAAGATCGTAACTTGCTCTAAATTGATAATCAATGTGTATTATTGAGAATGTGGGATTCTACATTGATCCTAAAAAGATGACTAATATTGTATATGCTCGGTATATGTCTGTTTTATATTGTTGTGGATACTTGCATGTGTTTCACTTATTGGTATAGCCGTGTGATCCTACCAGTACATTATGGTTGTGTACAGATACTGCACTTGCTCTTTGTTTGTTGAGTACAGGGCATTTTCAAGTGGCTATTGATAGACCTTAGCTAGGTGACTATTGAGCGTGACCAAATTCAAGGGTGAGCCAGTTCTTTCGGGTAACCTTGGATCATTGTTGTTTAAGTCCACTCTTTTCGGACTGAGACTATTTGTTTAAGGTGTTGTTTATATTCAGGGTTGTACCCCTTGTTCTTAGTCTTGTCATTAGTAGAGTTTTGGTACAATGACTCTCAGGTTCTAAGGGTTGTTATTCTGTATTAGTTTTGTTAGTTGTTTGTTAAAACCTTAGAGTTTATGGGAACTCCATTTTTATTGTTATTTAAACCCGCTTCTGTAGTTTTAAATGTGTATTACTTTGGCTAAGTTGATTAGTTGGGCTGTAGTTTTGGTTCTCCCACCCGAGGGTTAGTGTGGGAGCCACTCACGACGGTTTGGGTAGTGATAAAGTTGGTATCAGAGCCCTAAGTTTGTTGATCTCATTGTACCAAAATGAGTCTAGTAGAGTCTTGCGGAATGGTATAATGACGTCCGTACTTTCTTCGAGAGGCTATAGGACTTTAGGAAAAACTCACTTCTTTCTACTTCTTCGTGCTATGAATTGAATCCAATTGGTATCTGGGTGATACAAATTTGTATCTTTCCTCCTTCACTCTGTGGTCCGAAGTAGAGTAACAGAAGAGGTAACACCATCACTAGAAAGAGAGGATGTGTATAGACTACCGATAGTTGAATAGGGTCACCATTCAGAACAAGTATCCATTAGCTCGGATACATGACCTTTTTGACCAATTGCAAGGTGCATCGATTTTCTCTAAGATTGATTTAAGGTCTGGTTATCATCAGTTAACAATTGAGACGATTAAGAATTGGGTTCGACCATGTTCTATTATTGAAATTAGCAGTTTTGTGGGGCTCGGTAGCTATTATTGTCGCTTATGGTATGAGTTGAGTCCAATTGTTATCTACTGATTCCAATTGGTATCTCAACGAAGTGAACTAGACGTCGTAATCCCGGCTGTAGGGACACAAGCAAGTTAGTTGGAACTGAGAAGGTTCCAATTGGTATCAAGCCTTAGGGGCCGTATAAGGCATAAATGATCAGTAATGGTCGCTTATGAAATGAACTAATTAAAGGATTGGGACTGGTCTGTAAGTTGTAACTACTTGAGTGTCGTGAAACTTGTTGTGAAAGGAAAGTCATCACGGGAATAGGTGCAATGGTCTAGACAAATTACGATGTGGTTCATAAGCAAGAAATTTGGATGTGCGTTGCAACAAACTGATAACTGTGTGACAGTGTGGGTGTATCCTATGGATATGTGTGTGGTAGTGTTGAAACGATGTAAAATGATTCTAAAGTGTGTACTTCATTGGGCTGACCGGGGGTAGACAATGATTGTCTTAGCTAAAGGGATTTTCATAAATGCCTAGTTATAGCTGGGAACCTTTGGGGAATTTAGAAAAAAAAAACCCAAAAAATTATTAACAAGGGTTCTATTTCCGTTGAGGCCGTAGTGCATGATTTTCCTGCCAAGCCAAGGCCGCCAGGGCAGGATTTCTCCCGCCAGAGCGAGACAGGGCGAGACAGAATCTCAGCCTTGTCTCCCCTATTTTTCTAAATCACAATTTCAAAACTCAAATTGTACCCAAATTAACCCCCGCGATCTAGTTTAGTGTTCAACAATTGAATATAAATTATAATGTGTGTTAAAATTATGGAGAACTTGGGCATATGAGGAGGAAATTAGTGAGGCCGTGAAGGCTGGGTAAATGGGAATCCAGGTAGAGGAGTAGTGCAGCCAGGCGAGGAGGTTGCCCGTCAAGATGACAGGGCTCAACTATATGCTTTATCGGACAAAACCGAGTTTGAGGTGTGATGCAATGGTCACTAGTTCTACTCTTGTTTGTGCCCGAATGGCTATTGTTTTGTTTGATCCGGCTTCTACTTATTCGTATGTGTCAGTTCAATTGCCTTGGGATTTGATGTGGTTTGTGTTATACTTGATGCCCCAATCCATGTTTCTACCCCAGTTGAAAAAGTCAATCATAGTCACCCTTGTATATCGTGTTGTCCTGTTGGGTTTATGGATTTTCAGATTTGGGTTGATTTGGTTTTGCTGGATATGACTAATTTGATATAATCTTAGGCATGACTTGATTGTCCAGCTATTATACCACGCTTAATTGTAATACTAAGTCGGTAACTCTAGAGATACCAGTAGGGAAAGATTAGAGTGGGAAAGGGGTACAAGCCTAAGTCAGCTAAGGTCATATCTTTCGCGCTGGGTAGGAAACTTGTACGACAGGGTTGTTTGGCTTATTTGGCTCATATTTGGGATGTTGATGTCAAGTCTCCCTGTAGTGAGTCTATTCCTGTGGTGTCTGAATTTTAAGGAAGTGTTTCCTACAGATTTGCTTGGTATGCTTCCATATAGAGATATAGATTTCTAGATTGACTTGGAAACTGGCAGTCGGCCCATTTCCATCCCTCTGTATTATATGGCTCCAGCGGGATTAAGAGAGTTTAAGGCTCAAATCCAAGAACTTCTTCATAAAGGGTTCATATTTCCTATTGATTCCAAGTGGGGCGCTCCTGTCTTGTTTGATAAGAAAAAGGAGGGTAGTATGAGGATTGATTATTTTATCTTAATCCATAAGGGATTGGATTAATACTGGAACGACAAGCTTATGGATAAATAAAGTTCCATTGAGTATACTTGGGTGAAGGAAATTGAAGATTTTAGTAAGAAAGTGTGTACCAAGATTGGGTTAGTCCTTTTAATTTGATGAGTTTACCTGAGCTTGAGGTGTCGTATTGATGAAAAAGGTTGACTTCGTAGTGATAGTCAAGGCTGACGAAGCGTAATGGCAATAAGAGTTCGTGATGAATTATAATGGAATGCAACTATATAATAAAATTGATGGTTAAGTGAATTTTGTATAGTAATTACAACTTGTGAGTATCCAAGGTCGTGGTTTTCTACATTCTGGTGAGTAAAGTAGTTGTATGGAAAGTTTTAAGAGATGGTGGGACACCACTCGAACCAAATTTAAAAGAGCTAGAGTTATAACGAATGAGAATATAGGGGGATGTAGTACAACCTTTAGAGAAAGGCTAGAACAAGAATATTTTATTTGATTGCAAAGGCTAAATGTAACATTCGACAATTTGAAAATAACTTTGAAAAAGCTTGAAATTGGAAATAGTCATTTTTTGGAAAAATGTAAAAAAAATTCAAATCTGGAAAATTTGGCTAAGTATTGAAAATAATGAGTTTTTGGCCAACTTTGAACAGTTATAACTCCTAGTTCAGGATGATATAGGTGTGGTTCCAGTTATGGTTGCAAAGTTCGTGGATTGGTCTTTCCAACGCAATAAAGTTTGCTCGTTTCCGAGTTCGTATGAGCGAGTCATGCCCTTTGAAAGTTGGGCAGTTGGCAGGAAATCTGTCCGGAAATTTGTAAGGGTATTTTGGTCTTTTCCCTAGCCTTGTCTTTGGATATATATTAAGGTGTAAGACTTCATTGTGATCAGTTTTCCCTTTTTAAAAAGAGTAAGGTTTAGGGTTATTGAGAAAAAGGAGAAGAAGAAGGAAGTTTTCGTCAAAAGATCGTCGTGGATATCGTCGGGGGTGATCCCTTTTAGGTATGTGAGTTCATAAGTGTTGGGTTGGTTCTTTCCCCCACACACCAGGCTCGTTTAATTTCGAGAAAAGATTGATTATGTTTGATGGAAGTTGTTGGTTGGAATTGCTGAAGTTGTTCTTGTGTTGTGTTGTAGTTCTTGTTGGTTTGGTGTGTGTTTCCGGTGGTGTTTATGAGTTGAATCTATGTTTATGTTGAGATGTTTATGGTTTTAAGTGTTTGGGGATGGCAACTTTGAGGTATAGAAGGTTTAGAGTTGGAGAAAACTGAGGAAAGTCGAATTTCGGGGAAAAAGGGCGGGGCGTCGCGCCTGTCAGCGTGCCCCAAGAGGGGCTCTGAACTTACCCCCTTGGGGCGGCGCGCCCATCAGATTGCCAGCTGGCAATCTCTGAAGTTTTTTCTTTGGCGCTCCGCGCCTCTCAGAGTGCCAAGTCTTCCCATTATTTCCCCACTTTCTTATGCATGCTCCTAGGTATTGTACCTATGTTCCCAAGTTGTTTCCAACACTTCAAGGTACGTTTAAACGTCAAGAACTCGTCCATAACACGTGATCAAACACCTTGAATCTATGATTCCAATTCAAGGAGAGTAAGTTTCCAAGTCAAGAGAAGTTAAGAGTTGAGTCTAGAAGTTCGAGAAGGGAGTCAAAGCAAGTCTTTAAAGCTTTCCAAGAGTCTTTGTTAAATGTTTTAACTTCAGGTTAAGTCAAGAGTTTAAAGTTGACTTCAATTCTCAAAACTTATAAGGGAACTATGTATTCCCAAAGAAGTTTCCAAATGTTTTTACATTTGAGTAAGAAAGGAACTATGAATCCGAAAGAGCCTTTGGGCTAGTTTTCAAGAAAAAGGAACATTGTTTCCAAGTGAGCCTTCGGGCAATGTTTTGAGTAATTATCTCAAATAAAGAAAGATGTGTTTAAAACACTTATGAGCTAAGTATTTTTGGGAGTAGTCTTGAGCACCGAATTGGGGACACGAGTTCATATAAACTCAACTCTCCATAAGAACCATGCGCCAACATGGGAGTTAACGGGTCATACTTTTTAGATGAACCCGTAAGATTAAGCTAGTGGATCCACTTAGTAAAGTTAGCTTCCTATATCTCGGCAAGGTATAGGATGGTCCTTGGGCAACGTGAGGTAAAATGTTGTATCACCACTAGGGCTCGTAGTGGTGATTGTCGGTTGAAAGAGTCTCGCACTAAAGTTATATTACTTTTATATAAGAAAATTTGAGTTGTTATTGTTTTATCTTCAACAAGCTAAGTTGTCTACACTATTTTGCAAGCTTTATATATTGCATGTGTCGCATTGCTTTATATATTGCGTTCAATCATTCATGAGTTGAATAGAGACAAGGTAAGAGTTCTTTTGTACTCCTTCCAAGTTTAAGTTGTGGTTTAGCTTTCCAGCTCGTATACTCGTACATTCAATGTACTGATACCAGTTGGCCTACATCTTATTATGATGCAAACACAGGCACCCAGGGCCAGCAGCCAGTTCGCCGTTGATCCAGTTGAGTACTTCCGAGTCAGTGGTGAGCCTCTTTGTGTTCCGGAGGACTCGATTATGTTGTTCTTTTAGTTTTGTTTTATTAGGATGTTGCGAGGTCTGTCCCAACATCCATCTCAGTAGTATAGAGGCTTCATAGACAGTTAGTCAGTTGGTTTGGAGTCTCTTATCTATGTATATATGTAAATATTCTATTTTGAGACTCGAGTAGCCTTTGTGGCCAAATTTTATTTCAGTCAGGTTGTTTTAAAACCTTACATTGCCTTGAGTTTTTCGCTGAGTTAAGAAAGCCAGGCCAAGGGTTTGCTTTGGGGCCAACAATGGTCTTCGAGTGCCAGTCACATCCAGGGTGTAGGCTCGGGGCGTGACAAACTTGGTATCAGAGCAAGTTCAAGAGTCCTAGGGAGTTTATGAAGCCGTGTCTGTAGAGTCCTAGTTATCGGTGTGAAGCGCACAACATCTATAATTGGGAGGCTACAACATTTAGGAAGATTTCTCATTTCTTTCACACTCATCTCGTGCGTTAGAGTTGATCTCTAAAAAGTTTTTGTCTAATTCGTGCTTACGTATGTTTCAGATAGTCATGCCTCCACGAAGAGTTGGCAGAGGGCGTCTTCCTAGACATTATGTTGATGAGCAAGAGTTACCATATGCCCCGGGAGTGCAACCACAAGGGGAAGTTTCTAATGCTGAGTTCAGAGGGGCAATTAGTATTCTGAATCAAGCTGTAACTACTCATATTGGTCAGCAAAGGGGAGTTCGACAGGAAGGAGCTGACACTTCTAGGATTCGTGAGTTTTTGGGGATGAATCCTCCGAGTTTCATGGGTTCAAGCACTACTGAGGATCCAGAAAATTTTATTGAGGAGTTGAAGAAGATTTTCGATGTGATGCATGTGGCAGATACTGAGCGGGTTAAACTAGCTGCATATCAATTGAAAGATGTTGCTAGAACTTGGTTCGACAAATGGATAGGGGGCACAGTTGAGGATGCACCACCTGCAAGTTGGGCCTGTTTTAAGGAAGCTTTCTTGGGGCGTTTCTTTCCTCAAGAATTGAAAGAGGCCAAGGTACGTGAGTTCCTCACACTTAAGCAGGAGTCTTTGAGTGTTAATGAGTATAGTCTGAAGTTCACACAACTCTCCCGTTATGCTCCGGAGATGGTTAAGGACATGAGGAGTAGAATGAGTTTGTTCGTTGAGGGATTATCTCGATTGTCAACTAAAGAAGGTAGGGCTGCAATGCTTATCGGGGAAATGGACATATCAAGGTTGATGGTCTATGTGCAGCAAGTTGAGGAAGAAAAGCTGAGGGACAGAGAAGAGTTCAGAAATAAGAGAGCTAAGACCAGTACTGAGTCTGGGTAGCAGAAAGGTAATGCAAACCATCCGTCCTTTTGACAAAGGCAAAGGAGACCTTTTCCATAATCTGCTAGCGCACCTGTACCCAAAAATAAGAGTGAATACACTGGACAGAGTTCGCCGAATTTCAAAGCTGGACCTGCACAGTCTCAAAACAGTGGGGCACAAGGAAGTAACCAGGTTCTTGCATGTCCTAGGTGTGGTAGAGTCCATTCAGGGAAGTGTCGTCAGGGCCAGACGGGTTGCTTTAAGTGTGGGCAAGAGGGTCACTTCATGAAGGAATGCCCAAAGAACAAGCAAGTTAGTGGAAATATGAAGAGTAGGGCCCAATCCTCTTCAGTTGTCCCACCAGACAGAACGGCCCCTAGAGGAGCTACTTCTACTACCGGTGGAGGAGCAAATCGCCTCTATGCTATTACTAGTCTCCACGAGCAACAGAACTCTCCGAATGTTATCACTGGTATGATCAAAGTCTTTGCTTTTGATGGTATGCTTTGCTAGACCCAAGAGCAAGTTTATCTTTTGTAACTCCTTATGTTGCAAATAAATTTGATGTTCTTCCAAAAAGAGTTTGTGAACCCTTCTGTGTTTCTACACCGGTTGGGGAGCCTATTCTAGCAGAAAGAGTTTATCGTGATTGTCCTGTTTCCATCAATCACAAGAGCATCATGGCTGATTTGGTTGAGTTAGACATGGTAGATTTAGATGTCATTCTAGGTATGGATTAACTTCATACCTGTTATGCATAGATAGATTGTAGGACTCGAGCAATCAAGTTTCAGTTTCCGAATGAGTCAGTCATAGAATGGAGTAGTAGTTCAGTAGTACCTAAGGGTTGTTTTATTTCGTACCTTAAGGCGAGAAAGTTTCAAAGGGTTTTATCTATCACTTAGTCCGAGTAAATGACTCTGGTGTTGAGATACTTCATTTACAGTCAGTTCCTATAGTAGGAGAGTTTGCAGAAGTGTTTCCTGATAATCTACCCGGAATTCCTCCTAAGAGAGAAATAGAGTTCGGCATAGATCTCATTCCAGATACTCGTCCTATCTCTATTTCTCCATATAGAATGGCACCAACAGAGTTGAAAGAGTTGAAAGAGCAGTTGAAAGATCTCCTAAAGAAGGGTTTCATTCGACCGAGTGTCTCACCTTGGGGTGCTTCGGTCTTGTTTGTGAGAAAGAAAGATGGTTCGCTTAGGATGTGTATAGATTACCACCAGTTGAATAAGGTTACCATCAAGAATAAGTACCCTCTTCCGAGGATTGATGATCTTTTCAGTCAGCTTCAGCATGCCGCTTGTTTCTCGAAGATTGACCTAAGATCAGGCTATCACCAGTTAAGAGTAAGGGAATGTGATATTCCAAAGACAGCATTCAGGACCAGATATGGTCATTTTGAGTTTTTAGTTATGTCCTTTGGGTTGACCAATGCACCGGTAGCTTTCATGGACCTTATGAATAGAGTCTTCAAACCTTATTTAGATGTGTTTGTCATCATTTTCATTGATGACATACTAATCTATTCAAGGAATGAAGAAGATTTGTGTGCAGTGATGGAATTAAAGTTGATACTCGGAAAATTGAGGCAGTGCAGAATTGGCCTAGACCCACATCTCCAACTGAAATTAGGAGTTTCTTGGGTTTAGCTGGAAATTATAGAATGAGAGACCCGTATTCTCTGGACGGCTCTCGGTTCTTGAGCATGTTGGGGGATTAGGCGGCAGTTGAAAGAGTTGCTCGAAAGCTTGACGAACATCATGCTACTCAGACTATATGCTTAACACATGCAAGTCGAACCTTGGTTTTCGGAGGAACGGACCGAAGGGAACCGGCTGTGCTACTGGAAGCTTTGGGGAAGTCGGAATAGGAGAGCACTCATCTTGGGGTGGGCTTACTACTTAGATGCTATGCCTTGCGGTAATGATTCCTCTGGCATTACGACCTTTACCACAACGATGCTGTCCATAGATCAAATTATTTCGTGGATTGGATTTCATTGCCCAATACATTTATTCTATACAATAGGAATTCCAAGCCGCTCGCTATTTATATTATTTCTGCTTGACCGGTACCAAGAACTCCATTTTCATAGAATTTTTGTTGAGGGGTTCTCATCTATTGCATCTCCTTTGACAAAGTTGACTCAGAAGGCAATAAAGTTTCAATGGTCTGAAGCTTGTGAGAAAAGCTTTCAGGAATTGAAAAAGAGGTTGATTACAGCTCTAGTTTTGATGTTACCAGAAGGTACTCAAGGTTTTGTGGTGTTTTGTGATGCATCTAGCATTGGTTTGGGTTATGTCTTGATACAGACTGGCAAAGTTATAGCCTATGCCTCCAGACAGTTGAAAATTCATGAGAAGAACTACCCAACCCATGACTTAGAGTTAGCTGATGTAGTGTTCACTTTGAAGATATGGCGTCACTACTTGTACGGTGTGGATGCTGATTTATTCACGGATCACAAGAGCCTTCAATATGTGCTTACTCAGAAAGTGCTTAATCTCAGACAGAGGAGGTGGTTAGAATTACTTAAGGACTATGACCTGAGTATTCTTTATCACCCAGGTAAGTCTAATGTTGTTGCTGATTCTTTAAGTAGGTTGTCTATGGATAGCATCGCCTATATTAAAGAAGAGAAGAGAGAGTTAGCAAAAGATGTGCACAGACTGGCACGCCTTGGAGTCAGCCTTATAGACTCCGCAGAAGGAGGAATAGAAGTAACGAGCAGGGCCGAGTCATCACTAGTGTCAGAAGTGAAAGAGAAGCAAGATCAAGATCTCATTTTGCTTGAATTGAAGGCAAATGTTCAAAAGCAAGGAGTGTTAGCTTTTGAACAAGGGGGAGATGGTGCTTTGAGATTTCAAGGTAGATTGTGTGTACCTATGGTAGATGGACTCCAAGAGAGAGTGATGGATGAAGCTCACAGCTCCAGATATTCCATTCATCCAGGTTCCACGAAGATGTATCGTGACTTGAGAGAAGTTTATTGGTGGGATGGCATGAAGAAGGGCATTGCAGAGTTTGTTCCTAAATGTCCAAGTTGCCAACAAGTGAAGGTTGAACACCAAAGACCTGTTGGTTTAGCTCAGAGGATAAAACTTCCGGAATGGAAGTGGGAGATGATCAATATGGATTTCATCACAGGATTTCCAAGGTCTAGCAGACAGCATGATTCTATTTGGGTGATTGTCGACAGAATGACAAAGTGAGCCCATTTTCTACCGGTAAAGACTACCAATTCAGCAGAAGATTATGCCAAGTTGTATATTCAAGAGGTGGTGAGACCTCATGGAGTCCCAATCTCCATTATTTTAGATAGAGGTGCACAGTTCACTGCCCAGTTCTGGAAATCTTTTCAGAAAGGCTTGGGTTCCAAGGTGAATTTGAGTATTGCCTTTCATCCTCAAACTGATGGGCAAGCAGAGCGTACTATTCATACTTTAGAAGATATGTTGAGGGCTTGTGTGATCAATTTCAAAGGTAATTGGGATGATCACCTACCTCTCATTGAGTTTGCCTACAACAACAGTTATCACTCCAGCATCCAAATGTCTCCATACGAAGCTCTTTATGGGAGACGATGTAGATCTCCTATTGGATGGTTTGAAGTTGGTGAAGCAGGGTTGATAGGACCAGATTTAGTTCACCAAGCTATGGAGAAGGTGAAAGTGATTCGAGAGAGTTTTAAAACAGAACAGAGTCGCCGGAAATCCTACACTGATGTTTGGAGAAGGGCATTAGAGTTTGAAATAGATGATTGGGTATATTTGAGAGTTTCACCCATGAAAGGGGTTATGAGGTTTGGTAAGAAGGGGAAACTTAGTCCCCGGTATATTGGACCTTACCGCATAGCCAAGAGGATTGGCAATGTTACATATGAGTTAGAGTTACCACAGGAACTAGCAGCGGTTCATCCGGTATTTCATATCTCCATGTTGAAAAAGTGCATAGGCGATCCTTCATTGATCCTACCGACTGAGAGTGTAAGGATCAATGATAGCTTATCTTATGAGGAGATTCCTGTTCAGATTCTAGATCGTCAAGTTCGTAGGTTGAGAATGAAAGATGTAGCCTCAGTTAAGGTCCTTTGGAGGAACCAATTTGTTGAGAAAGCCACTTGGGAAGCCGAGGAGGACATGAAGAAGAGATACCCATATCTCTTTGAATCCGGAGGAAAAGTAGACCAAGGTACTAATTTCCTTCTTAGTGCTCTTTAAATTATAGTGAGCATGTTGTTGATGTTGTTGTGTTTGCATGGTTGCTTGCTGGGTGTTTGCTGGGTTGCTTGCTGGGTGTTTGAAAATAACTTTGAAAAAGCTTGAAATTGGAAATAGTCATTTTTTGTAAAAATGTAAAAAAAATTCAAATCTGGAAAATTTGGCTAAGTATGGAAAATAATGAGTTTTTGGCCAACTTTGAACAGTTATAACTCGTAGTTCAGGATGACCTAGGTGTGGTTCCAGTTATGGTTGCAAAGCTCGTGGATTGTTCTTTCCAACACCATAAATTTTGCTCATTTACGAGTTCGTATGAGCGAGTTATGCCCTTTGAAAGTTGGGCAGTTGGCAGGAAATCTGTCCGGAAATTTGTAAGGGTATTTTGATCATTTCCCTAGCCTTGTCTTTGGATATATATTAAGGTGTAAGACTTCATTTTGATCAGTTTTCCCTTTTTAAAAAGAGTAAGGTTTAGGGTTATTGAGAGAAAGGAGAGACAGGAGAAGAAGAAGCAAGTTTTCGTCAAAAGATCATTGTGGATATCGTCGGGGGTGATCCCTTTTAGGTATGTGAGTTCATAAGTTTAGGGTTGGTTCTTTCCCCCACAAGCCAAGCTCGTTTAATTTCGAGAAAAGATTGATTATGTTTGATTGAAGTTGTTGGTTGGAATTGTTGAAGTTGTAGTTGTGTTGTGTTGTAGTTCTTGTTGGTTTGGTGTGTGTTTCTGGTGGTGTTTATGAGTTGAATCTATGTTTATGTTGAGAGGTTTATGGTTTTAAGTTTTTGGGGATGGAAACTTTGAGGTGTAGAAGGTTTAGAGTTGGAGAAAACTAAAGAGGAAAGTCGAATTTCGGGGAAAAAGGGTGGGGCGTCGCGCCTGCCAGCGCGCCCCAAGAGGGGATCTGAACTTTCCCCCTTGGGTCGGCGCGTCCATCAGAGCTCCAGCAAGCCATCTCTAAAGTTTTTGGTTTGGCGCTCCGCGCCTCTCAGAGCGCCAAGTCTTCCCATTCTTTCCCCACTTTCTTATGCATGTTCCTAGGTGTTGTACTTTTGTTCCCAAGTTGTTTCCAACACTCAAAGGTACGTTTAAACGTCAAGAACTCGTCCATAACACATGAACAAACACCTTGAATCTATGATTCCAATTCAAGGAGAGTAAGTTTCCTAGTCAAGAGGAGTTAAGAGTTGAGTCTAGAAGTTTGAGAAGGGAGTCAAAGCAAGTCTTTAAAGCTATCCAACAGTCTTTGTTAAATGTTTTAACTTCAAGTTAAGTCAAGAGTTTAAAGTTGAGTTCAATTCTCAAAACTTATTAGGGAACTATGTATTCCCAAAGAAGTTTCTAAATGTTTTTACATTTGAGTAAGAAAGGAACTATGATTCCGAAAGAGCCTTTGGACTAGTTTTCAAGAAAAAGGAACATTGTTTCCAAGTGAGCCTTCGGGCAAAGTTTTGAGTAATTATCTCAAATAAAGAAAGATGTGTTTAAAACACTTATGAGCTAAGTATTTTTGGGAGTAGTCTTGAGCACCGAATTGGGGACACGAGTTCATATAAACTGAACTCTCCATAAGAACCGTGCACCAACATGGGAGTTAACGGGTCATACTTTTTAGATGAACCTGTAAGATTAAGCTACTGGATCCACTTAGTAAAGTTAGCTTCCTATATCACGGCAAGGTATAGGATGGTCCTTGGGCAACGTGAGGTAAAACGTTGTATCACCACTAGGGCTCATAGTGGTGATTGTCGGTTGAAAGAGTCTCGCACTAAAGTTATATTACTTTTATATAAGAAAAGTTGAGTTGTTATTGTATTATGTTTAACAAGCTAAGTTGTTTACACTATTTTGCAAGCTTTATATATTGCATGTGTCGTATTGCTTTATATATTGAGTTCAGTCATTCATGAGTTGAACAGAGCCAAGGTAAGAGTTCTTTTGTACTCCTTCCAAGTTTAAGTTGTGGTTTAGCTTTCCAGCTCGCATACTCGTACATTCAATGTACTGATGCCAGTTGGCCTGCATCTTATTATGATGAAGACAGAGGTACCCAGGGCCAGCAGCCGGTTCGCCGTTGATCCAGTTGAGTACTTCTGAGTCAGTGGTGAGCCTATTTGTGTTCCAGAGGACTCGATTATGTTGTTCTTTTAGTTTTGTTTTATTAGGATGTTGCGAGGCCTGTCCCAACATCCATCTCAGTAGTATAGAGGCTTCATAGACAGTCAGTCAGTTGGTTTGGAGTCTCTCATCTATGTATATATGTAAATATTCTATTTTGAGACTCGAGTTGCCTTTGTGGCAAAATTTTATTTCAGTCAAGTTGTTTTAACTAATGTTGATTGAGAAAGGGATTGCGTTATATAGTGGAAATTACAATTCAGATTTTTCATTGTAAGTCTACATTCCTGGGTTAAGTCGTAAGGTGAGAAATGATCAATTGTATCCGGTATTGAGCATTTGAAATGACTTACACCTGGGTTGAGTCGTAAAGTGTATTGTTGTTGATTGTTAAGTACCTAAGAAAGGTTTTCCTTTAAAAGTGTTGGTTTATAATAAGGTAAATGGTTGGAGTGCTTATGATGGTTGTTAGTAATGTGAGTATCATTCACTAGCTATGCTCTCGTGTGTTTTCACTTTTGGGGGTGGATCCCTTGTGGTGGATCGGGGGTACCAAATCCTGCGATGTTCTCTTGGTTGAGTGGGAAAATTGGGAAGATTTGATTATTTCGAATGACATAATTGATGTTGTCTTTGAGTTGTTAAAGTATTTTAGTGGTTCTACATGTACCACCTTGCTTATGAGAATTCATAGAAGAGGTACAATACGTATTTATGGTTGTTCGACAATCTAATATTTCATCTTCTCGTCGAGGTCATGTATCGATTATGTGTGGTTGAATGTGGGGATCACTAAATCCAATTTTACTATTCTCAAGAGGTAATCTACAATTTCTAAATCTAGCACTTTGATAGTGTTGTTGGAGGGTTTGTATGCTTGGACATATCCCTCGATGAGTATCGAATGTCTAAAGATCAAAATTTTATAACTTAAGCTTATGGAAATTTATATTGTGAGATGGAGATATTGATAAGCACTATGATTGTTTCGGTATTATGATTGTGTGTTGGTTGGTTCAAGTTCACCACTAATTGTGGCGAGTTTTGATTTAGGATTTTATCAGGGTTATGTGAGAATGGATTCGTCTTAATGTTTGTGTCGAAGCCCTTGATAACATGTTGCAGACATGTGTACGATCAACTTTGGTGTTTATGGGAATAACTTCGTTGTTAGTTAAGTGTACATAAAACAATAAGTATCACTCGAGTATTGTGATGACTTCATTTAGTCATTGTATGGGAGGATGTATAGGTATTCAATTGGTTGGTTGGGAATGAGGATTATATCATAAAGTTAGACTCAGTGTTGTTAAACAAGACCTTCAATATGAATAACAACCGTTGAAATTCTTGATCACAATGTCCGGAAGCAAAGGACATGCGAGACAATTATCCTTAGTAATTTGACGTTTTAGATACTACTCTACCTTTATTTTAGCTAGTCTTTCTAAGTTTATCACTCGGGGACAAGTGATGGGTAAATTGGTATCTATTGTAACGACCTGATACCATCGTTGAGGAAAAGCCAATGGATAAAAAATTGGGGCAAGAAAACTTTTTCGTAGTTACTTGAGATTTCCTAGCCTAGTCCAGATTTGGAGAAAATCGGAGTGTATGAGATCTAGGAAATCTGGTAACAAATTAGAGATCTATTAATCAATTTGATTACATGAGTGGATAGTTAAGAAGTTAAGGGTCCCATACGACTTTACGGAATTGAATACGGGCAAGTAGAACTCCCAGAATCGATCTTACCTTGAAGGGTATTTTCTGAGGATCCTTGGTTAGAGGTGTGTTGTGAAATGGGGGTCTTGGAATTATTAAAATAGTTTATTGGTTCTGTACAAGCAGCTGGGGAGGGAATTTTGCCACCAGGGTGGAGCCGCTGCAGCAGAGTGAGGGTTGTTGTGGCGGGTTCGACACTACTTAAGGTCGTAAATAAACCCCTAAACGACCATATATTCTGCACTTTCATTTTTTAGAGCTAAGGAACGGACACCAGGTGACTCTTAATAGTTTTCCACCATTCTTGAGGCTAAAGGTAAGCTTTTTACCCACCGAATCTGTTTTTTGATTCGTAGAACATAATAGAATGGGTAATTATCGATGTGGGAGAGTTTTGATCTAGAATTTATGGTGGAAACAACCCTATTTTGGATACTTGGGATCATGGGTTTGATCTAGGATTCATAGAATTATTAGTAATTCGGGTAACTAGTGATTGTTTATTGATTCCCGTATTATATTGATTATTTGTAGACCAAGAACAAGCGGAACGAATCGGGAAAGGGAAGGATCAAGTTTCTTAGGGTCTCTAGCTTGTTTCGAGGTAGGTGATGGTTGTGATTTCATGTTGGTATGATATATGTTTGTAATTGCTTCATTATAATGCATGTATGTAAGCGAATGTTGCATTATTGATCACCCTAAACATAAATAAGGATAGTTGAATAATTGTATGCCATGAATCACCTCTTGTTGTATGATTGTGAGAATATACATTGGGATTGTGATTGTGGTTTGTTGAATGGGCGGGTGTCATAATCCGACACACTAACTGGGATTGGTTGCCACGTTTCGACATAAATATGGGATTGGTAACCATGTTCTGGCATAAATATGGGATCGGTTGCCACGTTCCGGAATAAACATTGTATCAGGTACCACGTTCCGGTATGCTTAACAGTTTGGGTGTGGGTTCCATTAGAGGACCCTTGAATTGGGTTCTGTGAGAGGACCATTGAATTGTGTTGTGTATCTACTTTTGATGATTATGTTCATATCTAATGATGATTGATATTGGAAGATCGTATGTTGCTCTAAATTGGTAACCAATGTGTATTATTGAGAATGTGGAATGCTACATTGATCCTGAAAAGATGACTAATATTGTATATGTTCGGTATATGTCTGATTTATATTGTTGTGGTTACTTGCATGTGTTTCACTTATTGGGATAGCCGTGTGATCCTACCAGTACACTGTGGTTGTGTACAGATACTGCACTTGCTCTTTCTTTGTTGAGTACAGGGCATCTCCAGGTGGCTATTGATAGACCTCAGCTAGGTTACTATTGAGCGTGACCAGATTCAATAGTGGGCCAGTTCTTTCGGGCTACCATGGATCTTTCTTGTTTAAGTCCACTCTTTTCGGACCCAGACTATTTGTTTAAGGTGTTGTTTAGTTTTGGGGTTGTACCCATTGTTCATAGACTTGTCGTTAGTAGAATTTTGGTACAATGACTTTCAGATTCTAAGGGTTGTTCTTCCACATTAGTTTGGTTAGCTGTTTGTTAAAACCTTGGAGTTTATAGGGACTTCATTTTTATTGTTACTTAAACCTGCTTCCATAGCTTTAAATGTGTATTGTTTTGGTTAAGTTGATTAGTTGGGCGATAGTTTTGGTTCTCCCACCGGAGGGTTAATGGGGGTGCCACTCACGACGGTCTGAGTCGTGACAATAAACATACTAAAACCTATTTGGTCCAACATCGAAACTTGACGAAAATTTGTACTCATCCCTAGGAGGAGCCAATGCACTTCCAAGGATTTGATATGGAAATGCAATAACACACTCCATTTGTTGCTTCGCCACATCTTCAACTTCTTTTATGCCTCCAAGATTTCGCTCAGTAGTAGAAGCTCAACAATCTTCAATTTTTTTTAATAATAGTTTTCAGCATCCTTTTTATGTTAGTGACCTTAATCTTTCTTTTAATGGAATAACTTCTACTGAGACCGCGAGTATATTTATAGTGATCAATTATCATATTGTTTGGTAAGAACGAACTCATGTATAATAAGTAATTTTCCATAAATGGTGGTAGAATATTTTAGATCTCTTCTTATTAATTTTTCATAAATGGTAGTAGAATATTTTGAATCTCTTCTTAGATATCCTTTGTATAAGTGGTTTGACTTTCAAATTGGACCTTCATATTTTGGTCAAACTTCTTGAATTCATAGTAAAATAAGTGTTTATAAGAGTCAAAAATATTTTTTAAGTCATTTTGACTTTATGTTGTTACATACTATATTTGTTTTTAGCTCCTGAAATATCAAAAAATTGTGATACTAATCACTATAATATTTTATTAAGCACCTTCAATTTTCAATTAACTGAAATAGTCATTCGTGATATTTTGAATCTGACGATTTCACAAATTTTAAAATTTATTAAATATTAACTCATTTAATGATTCATGTATTATATTAAATTTGTATTGATAATCCACAATAGAGAATGATGTCATTTTAAAAAATAGTCTAGATGTAATTTACTTTCTATATGAAATGATTAAGAAAATACCACAAGAATAATAATTTGAAATTATTTGGTTCCTACTCAATAAATTAAATTCAATTGAATTTAAATACACCCTCTACGCTCCTACTCATCAAAGTAAATTAAATAAAGTTCTAATTTTACTCTCTTAGCTCCTACTCATCAAATAAATGGTTAAAAAGTATCACAAGGACTAAAATTTCATTTTTTTTTTTTATAAAACTAAAGCAAATAAGACAAGAAATATAGAAGATGAAAGCAATAGAAATAGGGAGACAAGAGAAGAAAGTTTTTCTTATTCTTCCAAGTATTCAATTGTTAACCAAATCTTCAAGTGTATCCAATATGAACTCTAATGCCTTTATTTATAGCATTACATAGAGGCATACAAAATGTTAGTTATAAACATGACATTAACCATGAAAGTTATGAACACACTAACCATGTAAGTTATGGAAGAATATCAAGGGGAAGGTTATATAGGTTTGGGAGTTACTATACATTATGATGTAATTACAACTTGAAATTATGGACATCCACATAAATATATTACAACACTCTCTCCTGAATGTCTGATAATATGCCTCATTAAAACCTTATCAAGAAAAACAACGTGGGAAAAATTTTAGTGAAGGAAAAAGAGTACATATATATATATATACATATCTTGTAATACTCCTTGGTTGTTGCATCATTAAAAACCTTTCATGGAAAACCCATTAGGGTAAAACCTAAGCCAGAGAAAAAAGAGTGAAACATGTATTTACTTCCTTTGATGAAAACATTACCTGACATCTCGTAGACAATGCATTACAATCTTATATCTCAACTTCGCAAACATTGATGTTGACAATCCTTAATGAATAATTTTACAAGATTATAGCTTGAACGGGTCTTTTGAACGTTTATCCTACCAATTTGTTGAAGATCATGTGTGAAAAATAATTTATGTGAAATATATTTTGTTCGGTCTCCTTTTATTGTATCATCCTTTTAATCGAGCTATACATTATTTTAGTATATGGTGGCTAGAATATCCCTTTCCAAAAGAAAATCACATATTTCCTTAAAATGGCAGGTCATGATTCCAACCAATCACACTACATACTTACTTCATAGATCAATATAATTTCTGCATGATTTTGAAGAAGTGGTTACTAGTGTCTGATTCTTTGAATGTCAAAATATTGTTGTGCTTTCACATGTAAACAAATATCACATTTACGATCAAGCTTTATGTGGATCAAATAAATATTCTGCATTTAAATAATCAAAATAATTGACTCGGAGATTGATCATTTCAATTTTATTGAAACTCATCCTTTGTTCTCAAAGAAAATCACACATCTACTATGTGTTTAGTCACTTGCTTTGTTAATTTCTTGGCATAGCTTGAATGATAATATGACGATCTCTTCACATAACTTTCGTTATGTAGATCAAACATTCTTCTACCATTTGCATAACAACCAATCTGTAAGTGCTCCAATTACACTAATACATGATATTTTCTAATCATTCTTATGAGATCAAAAGATTTATTCTATGTGTTAAGAAATCTCAGAACTAATGGGTACTCAATGGATTTTCTTTAAGACCTTTTAAATCATTCAAATATTTTCATATAACCTTCATCGTCTAGTTAAACATAATAATCATTCATTGTACGTATTTAAGTATTTCATCTATTGCAAGACTGAAAGAAGTCTCATTGCATCCACCACTGGATAATATATCTCTATTTAATAATGTCAGAATTTTTGCGAAAACTCTTTATTCCCCGAGGCATAAACCATACTTTATATTTTACAGTTATACATTCAAACAATGATTCATTTGGACCCCCACTGACATTATGTCTTTATATATGAACTATAAGTTTAGAAGCATTACTTTTTCAAAAAACATCACTCTTCTCATTAAAACAAAGTATACTTGAATAGTGCATTTTATTTGGCCAATCATTTATCTGACCGTATTATATGTCAAATTTGAATTCAATATCCTCGTCTCCATTTATAACATTAAGTGATACTTCATAATAAAGATATTGCCGATAATCATTTGACTCTATTCCAATAAGATATAACTTATCGAGATCTCTTCATTTTTTGTTGAAATCTTCGTCATGAGCTTTTAATTCATGTTGAGTTGGCATGCTGACATGACTTGATGTGTTTTCTGTTTTGAGAAGAAAGATATCTTCTGATTTTTTATTTTATTTTTTAATTTAAAGAGGGTCAATGGCTCTTTATTTATTAAAAAAAAAAAAAAGAGTCAGTACAACTCTTAAACAAAAGCCAAAAAGAAAAACAATAGCCAACACCTAGACACAAACACAAAACGGAAAGAGGAAGACGACACCAAAGGAAAAGAGAAAACAGAAAGCGTAGAATCACTCCTCGACCCCAAGAAACTGTCGACAAACCACCGATGCTAGCCTCAAAAGACCAAGTCGCAGTTAACTCAGACAATAACCCAGACAGAGCTTTCCTCAGAACCAATGTAAGCTTCAATTTGTTGAACTTAAAAATCTTCCATTCTCGCTAGAACTTTATCGAAGTTGCACTAACACAAAATTAGCTTTAATCCATTAGGTTCTTGGTTGATTTCACTAAGACAGCCTCAACGCTCTCACCAGATGCCATGTAAATTAGAGCCAAGAGGAAATAAGCTTCTAAATCTTAGGTAAGCTTTATCGTGATATGAACAAAGCGATAAAGTAAACTAGACTTCGAATCTATGATTGAATAGCCCCGATCAACACCTAATCCATGCGTATTCCTCCTTTCGACAGATTGATGTTCTAAAGAACTTAATACCACTGTCCAATAGAAAAAATACCAATGGGCAGGTGTTGAATCTTATAAAAATTTTCGATACGAAACTTGGTCATTTTACTTTGGTAGAATAATTATTGAAAGAAATTCCTTGATGCTGCTTCTCTTGATGGTCCTTGATTCATTCCGGCTATTGTTTTGCTGACCTTGTATCTTAAAGTAGGGATTTGTGACTTGTCTGCATTAATTATTCGTTTTGCCTCAAAAGGAGTCTCCTGATAATTGTCGAATTCAATTGTACCTGCAAAACTAAAAACCATCTTAGCGAAAAAATCTGCAAGTTGATTCCCCTCTCTTAACACATGTATGATCTTGTTCTTCTCTTTATCCTGTCCACCTCCATACAAATGCTCCATGGAGTATCCCAAACACCTTCAATGACATTCTTTAAAAATAAAGAATCAGTTTCCAATATCAATGGAAACAAATTGTTGTTCACACAAAATTCCAGTCCATCATGAAAAGCAGTAGCTTCAGCACACAAGCTAGTGGTATCTGGGATAGTTTTAGCTCTAGCATAAATCAAATCTCCCCCGCTATCTCTTATACAAAAGGCCATAGAACTTTCTCCAGGATTCCCTTTAGAAGCACCATCACTATTACATTTGAACCACCCTTCTTGTGGGAAGTTCCACTTGACAAACTTGTAAATCAGTTTTGGCACATATCTTTCAAAATACTACACCATATGAGCTAAATCAGTGGGAATATCTTTTAGCCATGGATAAAGACCCTTAGCCATCATATGAATATTCCAATTGATCTCATGAATAACCTTGTATTTGGACATCCTTTCCCCATAAATAATGGAATTTCTCCATTTCCAAATTTGCCAGCATATGATGGCAGGGACAGCTTGGAAAATAGGTTTGAGTTTTGGTGTTCCATCAGTTGACCACCACAAGGCAATCGTTTGATTAATCTGCACAAATGGACCTTGCAAACTCACTGCTGAGGAGAAAATTAACCAGATACTTCTTGCAAAAGATTCAGTTAGAAAAAGATGATCAGTAGTCTCTTCTGATGGAAAATCACAACAAATGCATCTAGAGGCAATAGCTACACCACATTTAGCAAGTGGGAGTCGGTTAGGTATTTAAAATGCAATAGCTACACCACATCTAGATTGGTTCGTTACAGAAACCAAACGTTTGGTCATTATTCCAAATCAAAACACAAAGATGATATACTCAAGGGGGGTCGGTTAGGTATTTAAGGCAACACACAAAGAAACGAACACGTTTAATTTACACAGCCTAACCCGCCAGGGCGGCAACCCTTCTGCGATGGTGGGGCCGCTGTGGTGAGGGGTGTCCTGATGAGGCGGGAGATCGAACGCAGTAAAGGGGGAATAAGGGAAATATTTTTCCCATTTCTCCCTATACTTCCAAAAATCACCAAAATCCTCTCAATCACACTCCTTCGAATGTCAAAATCAAGGTAAATTTCTTGTTTCTTACGCCCTTTACTTTAATACTTGATTAACAACGGTTGCATGTTGTTACCTAATTGATTAGAAATGGTTTCAGGGTAGTTATTCGAAATTTGATCATAGGTTGCTAGTTTGATAGAAAAACATAGCATGGACATGGGCACTTTCCTTACGTTCCCAACGTCTACACAACACCCTGGGCGTATGGATTTCGCAAAAATACAGTCGAATTGATACCAAAATGGGTTGGGGGAGTTGAAGGGTCTCTTAATAGAAAACTCAAATTTTAGGGGTATTAAAGGGTTATTTTGCCGAAATTATTGCATATTTCGGTTCTAGGGTACTTTTTATACTCTAAACTGCTGAAATTTTGTTAAAAACTGGTATTTTGGGATGAAGGGTGCCTGGTGTTCATCCCAGATGAAGGCAGCTCTGGCGACCTTCATTCCGTTGTGGCGGCCTCCCTCTTCCCGCTATGGCAGGATTTGGGCCGCTATGGCGGGATCCGTGGGGCTGTGCTCTAAGTCCCTTAACTTAGAATTTTCTCTTTTCCCTTTTCCAACCTTAACTGTCTATTTCTATCATGTTCTAACATATCTTTTCCATCTTTTGCAGGATTATCTAAATTGATGGTGCTAACGAGGACAATTTACCGTTCATCTAGTTTCCCGATGCTGCCAGTCAGGAGAGGAATCATGATTTCTGAAATAATAATTTTTGTTGTGAGAGAGGTTTTGTCTTAGTCTGGCTAAAGGAGAGAGAGCCAACTTTCTATGCTCGCATGATGGAGTTTGGGTGGGCTCCATCGACCGAGGCTCCTCCTGCCGCGTGTGCTGACTGGGTGAGGGAGTTCTATGCTATCCTGCCTACCATCCGCTGGGACGACCCTCACCACATCATTTGAATTTGGGGAGTTGACATCTCCCTGAATGCCACAACCATTAATGAGGCGCTAGAGGTGCCTAAGGTGTCAAACATTGAGTACAAGGCCAAGTTGAGAGAGATGGATCTGGGTTGGCTGAGGATACCCTGATTGACTCTGCACGCTGGAACTAGGTCTATTGGCCTACTGCAGAGGGGACTACTAGTGTGGACTGGTAACCGGATGCTAAGAGGTGGCTTAACTTGGTCACTAGGAGGATTCTCCCGTCAATCAATCGCACAGACGTGACATTTCCTCGGGCCTTGGTGGTGGCATACATGGTGCAACGCATTGAGCTGAATGTAGGGGCGCAAATTATTTCAGAGTTGAGGATGTTGTACCGGTGTAACAACAAGGCTTTCTTCCTGCCAGGACTTGTCATTGTGCTGTGCAAACAGGCAGGGGTGCCACTTCTAGATACTGATGAGGTACTTCCTATGGATCCCTTCACCCTCTTTTGGTTAGACAGGGATCTACTTCTTGGAGCAAAAGGAGGAGGACAGACAGGGCAAGCAACAGTCAAACAGCTGCGGAGTCGGAAGATGAGGGATCCGATGACACTCGTCTCACCGGGTCCCAGCCCCCACTCTCAGGTGTATGGACAGAGGAGACCTTGGCAGCTCTCCGCAGAAGATTGGGGTGCCGTGATTCTGGCACAACTCGGATTCCCCAGCAACACCCTGGAGCTTGAAATGTTCCGCCACAAGTTGTGCCAGGAGAGAAGGAAGTGTCTGCAAAGAGACCGTCTGCTAGTCTGAATTTGGAAGTTGGTGAATATCATGCTCACTTGCGTCGCCCCCAGTCAGGAGATTCCCATAGTCGAGAAGGGGGATTTCCTGCATTATTCTTGCTTGGGTGAGGCTGCGACAGGCTTGTTGCCCCAGAGGAATTAGACTCTGATGATTACACTTCCCAGTCCTAGAGTCTCTGATTGTTTCTTGGCCCCTTTTTGGGCTTGTATTTTAGAACAAGACTTTCTTTTATCTTTTCATCTTCCCTTCTGTTTTTGTAGCGCTTGGATGCTGGTTTCTAGTTATTTTTCGCAGTAAAGAGTTAATTACTAAATTTTATAAACTATTCTTGATTGTTGAACACTGATTGAATTGCAGGGGTTCGCCCGGATACCATTTAGGGTTTATTTGGGTAACTTGGGAAAATAGAGGAGGCAGGTTGAGGTTCTGCCTCGTCCTCTTCCACTCTGGCGGTCTCCCCCTGGCGGGAATAATCCCGCCCCAGTGGCTCAGACGGAACCAGAACCTAGGCCAAAAAAATTTCTCGGATTTTTCTCTATTCTAAATTTTACAAAATTCCCTATTTTACCAAGCACTTTTAGGATAGTTCTCTAAGCTAGGAAAAATCATTGTCTATCCCAAGTCGATCTCACGATACACGAACAACCCATTCTCGTTATTTCAGCACCATAATTCACACATCCTCAGGATACACCCATACACTCATCTGGTTATTCCACAAGCGGAAGACACGTTCAGATCTTCCTTACACATCACCTCGTAGTTTATCTAAACCGTTGCATCGAACCTAGTCAGGATCTTCTTTTCACCATAAGTTTCACAATACCATAGCATTTACAACTGGTATAATCCAAAAACTAAGCCCACATGTTGCATATATCAAAGTTCAGACACGCATTTACCGTGCATCCAATCATATCTTCACATTCCAGCAAAACAACTTTCACATTCATAGTTAATTCAGAAACACGAAGCACGCATTCAAAGTTTCAAGTTACATTAACAGACCAGTCCAAATTCTTAATTAGTTAGTTTGCTCCATGGATGAACATTCCTGATCATCCATCCAATCACAATACCCTTGGGGCCAAATACCAATTGGAACCTTCTTAGTTTCCAATTTTCTTTGCTTGTGGCCCCTCAGTCGTCACCACGACGTCCGGTTTACTTTGTTTGCGATACCAATTGGAATGGGGAGATACCAATTGGACCGAACTCATACCACAAGTAACACATGCACGAAATGAGAGAATAAGTGGAAAACCTTCCTTGAATATTTCCTAGCTTCTTGAAAAGATTAGATGTGGACGTCAACACATCAATCCTCAAGAGTCTAGTCCACATTTTGCTCTTGTACTGGGACACCGATAACCTGGGCTCTGATACTAATTTGTCACCGCCCAACCCATCGAGCCGTGCGGGCACCTACATAGTACCACCTAAGTTGGAGTACCCTCTTATCACAACAGTTACAACATGCAGAAATTAAATAAAACGGAAATAAAATATACTAACAGAAATTTATAAATAAGAACCTTTAACACGATTTTGGTCAAGACTTGTAAAGTAATTAACACCCCCAAGTATCTAGTCTATAAAGGCACAAGAGCTACTAAGAGTATAAACTGGACATAATAATAAATGACACAGCTCCCACCATGTTGAAGGAAACATAGAAGCTGTTGGAGATTTCTTTGTCTTCACCTAATGAAACATCACTGACCCTGCATCCAGACTATGACATAAAGGCATAGCAAGAGTAGTATCAGTACAAAACCACACGTATTGGTAGGCATCATTGGTCAACCCGGCGCCTGCCACATAACATAAGAAATCAACTAGCAAGAATATGCCATAAACCACTCGCTTCTCCACCATTACCCTTGCTTGAGTACCTCAAAATTACACTAGTACCCCTTACTACTAACCACCCCGGCATACCCCTACTTCCTTTTTTATATTACCCAACCTTTGCCACATGCCACACTATATCAAGCTTTATAACTATTAACCACGAGCCCTTTTTTCCTATGTGAATTCCACCCAAGTATTTACTTCACGTACATTACCCCCCCCCCTTCTCACCCCTGCAACATACGGACAACCCTTGTTTCTCAACATTATCACTCTTGAACCATTGGCCCTTCCAGTTTCATTCCACTACGAGATACATAACGAGTTAAATAAACATAGTAGAACAAACATAAGTAGGTCATCAAAATCATTTACGATTCTGGGAAAAAAACATCAAACATCACTTATGAACAACATGCAACTTCACCATTACAAATATACAATTATGTCAAGTCATTGGTCCTCTCACGGAACCCAAACCCAAACTTTTAGCATATCGGAACGTGGTACCCGATCTAATGTTTATGCCTTAATGTGTCAACTGATCCAATATATATGCCGAAACGTGGAAACCGATCCAAGTTAGTGTGTCGGAATGCAACACCCGATCCATTCAACAACCACAATTACAATCACGTATATTCTCACAATCTTACATCAAGTCATGATTCATGGGATACCTTATTCAATTATTCCCATATACGATTAATGTGATCCATAGCATAATGTTTGCAAACATACATGCATTACAATGAAAAAAAAGCAAACATATATCACCCAATCATAGATTCACAACCATCACCTACTACGTATTCATCAACATATATCACTAAGAACATAACTCAACCATACTTAGCCCTATTTCATCATCTAAAGCTTGTTCCTATGATTTTAATCGTCTTTTGTTTGGTGCACAAAGGCCTATGCATGATTCCTACCATTGATTTACATTAAATTACGCAGTGAGCATAGATTTATAACTACTCAATTAATAAAACCTATCCTACCTGGGTGCCACGTAGTTGCACTTAGTTTTTGTATTCGGATCTTGTTTTCGAACTTCGTGTTGGTGATCTTGACCGGAAATCCACAATCCATCGATCTTCTTACGCTAGAAATATCCTTATCCTTCATTCCCAAGCTTAGAGTAGCCTTCTGAGGGTTTCTAGGGTGGTTTATGTCTAAATTAGGTATTTTAGTAAGAAGGAGAAAATAAGATTTCGCGTTATTTACGTTCTATCCCACCAATCCCGCTCAGGTGACTACTTGCCCCGCTATGGCACTGCCGCCCTTGCGGTATCAGGCCCGCCCTGGTGGGATAGTGGCCTAGATATTCGTCAAATTTTTGTTTTTCCTAGATACTGACGATTCGGGTCGTTACATCAATGAAATGAAGAAATTTGAATCAAGCTAGAGGAAAGGTAAGCCATTGATTTTAATCCTTAATGAATTCCCCTTAATGCTGCAAAATAATTTGTTTGGGTACCTTTGACAGGGATAGCTATGTTAATGTTAGTGATACAATTAATAATTTTTTGGAGAAAATTTAAAGAATCGCAAAGTATAATAAGCAAAGGATCATTTAATTTGATAAAAAAAATTTTTCTCAATCCATTTGACGCATCAGCTTCCCCTTCTTCCTTTTGGAAACATTACTATGGAATATCGTTGGTTTCCCATTTGTTGCATTAACAACTTACAATCATTAATAAGAGAAGTATAAGAAAATATGGATTATATTTAAAACAATTGAACTTTTAAACTCCCATCTCTTAGATGCATATTGGTTGTCCATGCGTGCATGGACCCAATATTTTATCTATTTTGTATAAAGTTTTGTTTGAATGCAAATTTAGAAATTGTCGAGACTTGCTTCTTTGCTAGTAATAGCATGTTATTAAACTTTTAATATACATACACACATACATTATCAGAAGTACGTCCTAGGTGAAGCATTCTGTTTGAACAGTTTGTATGCAACACACATATCATGCATACGTACACATTAGTTATATATGCAAAGTGGTAATGCATTATTGGCAGTCACTTGATTATTCAAAATATTGTTTTAGCCATGCAATGTCATCCTTGAAAAAATATCCGTCTACTATGTTGTTGATAGTCATTTAGTTATTCATAATTATCATTGTAGACGTGTAACATTACTGTGCTTGTCAAAAACCTGTGGGAACATTAATCATGGGTTGCTTATTAATTAACATATTAAAGAGATTGAGAATCAAAGCAAACTTGAATGATCTTATTCAATCATAACATCAACTTAAATACAAGTAAGATGTAACTAACTTGACTAATAGTAAGGAACTACTCTAACAACTTAATATGTAACTAACTTGACTAAATCTGAGGAACTACTTTAAAAATTCAATCTAATCTTGTGGAAAAGATTGAATCAAATGATTTGAACTAAATCTACTCTAACAAACTGATAAAAATTGATAACAAACTACTGCGAGTATCTCAACACATACCCTCTAGTTAGGTATGGTGCAACAACGCCTAACTTGGATAAACACCGAAGGAAGGTAGGCTTGGTCAGCGGCTTTGTAAGAGTGTCTGCAATTTGATCCATGGCAGGAAGATATTCGACAATCACTCTACCAGCGTTCACACTGTTGTAGAGGTAATGAAAGTCTACTTCAATGTGCTTCATCTTAGTGTGGAAGACTGGATTTTTTCTGATCTATGAAACACCAATGTTATCACAAAAAATGCTTGCCGTTTGCGAGACTTGATATCACAACTCATCCAACAAGTTGTGGACCCAAGTAATTTTACAGAGTGCATTGGCTATTGATTTGTATTCTTCTTCAGTAGAAGACTGAGCAACTAATTGTTGCTTCTTAGAGGACCAACATATAGGATTTGGTCCCAAGAAGAGTATGTAACCAGATGTGGAGATTCTTTCACAGGGATTGACCGCCCAATCAACATCGGCATACATATATAGATTACTATCAGAGTGACAAGAGATTTGCAGACACGATGTTGATGATGCCTTGAGATATTCCAAAACCCTTTTTACTGCTTTCCAGTGCTTCAGACTCGGGGATTGCATAAGCTGAGATGGTTTGTTAACTGCAAATGCAATATTAGGATGTGTGAATGATAAGTATTGCAACCTACCAAGAGTGCATCGATACAAGGTTGCATCGGCAGGAGGTGAACCATCGCCTGCTTTTGGTAGTGAACTTGAGCACATAGGTGTCGTAACTCCTTTACAGTCGGCCATATCCACATCTGAGAAAATATCAAGTATGTATATGGACTGTGATAAGATAATACCATTCAGAACATGTTTGACTTCGATACCCAAAAAATAGTTGAGTTCACCAACATTCTTTAGGGAGAACCTGTCAGCCAGAGAGTTGATTACATGTGCGACAAGGGTTGGATAATTCCCAGTAATGAGGATATCATCAACATACAAAAGAATATACATCATGACAACTTCAGATGTGAAAATAAACAGAGAAGCATCTCATTCAGACTTAACAAACTCAATTTTAGTCAAGTGAGATTTGAGAGCTTCATACCAGGCACGTGGAGCTTGTTTTAGGCCATAAATGGCCTTTTGAGATGGCATACATAATTGGGAAAATCAGAGTAAGCATAGCCTTTCGGTTGAGCCATGAATACTTGTTCCTATAAGTTACCTTGCAAAAATGCATTGTTTACGTCAAGCTGGTGAACTTTCCCGTTGTTTTGAATTACAATGGAAAGAACAATTCTGATGGTGTTTGGTTTGACAACCAGACGAAAAGTTTCATGAAAGTCCAATCCTAGACATTTTGCGAAACCTTTTGCTAGTAGTCGCACCTTGTACCTATCAATAGAACCATCAACTTTTTGTTTAATGTGAAATGACCACTTACAATCAACAACATTGTTCATCAGGTCCGTTGGTACTAGTAATTAAGTTTGGCTTCTCATTTAGTCTTCATATTCCAGATCTATGGCATTCTTCCATTCAGTGTGCTTAACGGCTTGCTTAAAGGTATTTGGTGTGGGAGAAAGGTAAGCTAAGAAGTTGAATTGTTTCTTTGGTTTGAAGATATTATTTTTGGACCTTGTTACCACACTGGAAGGTGGAGGGGCAGCGGCAGTTGGCATAATTTCTGGAGGATTCGATGGCTGTTGGTTCAATATTGGTAGGGGAGGACTAGAATCGGGTAATGGGGGAGAGGCGTTGTGGGTGGCATTATTAAATAGTGAAGAATATTGAGAAGCAATAAGAATTATACCTAATGAAGTGGAGACTGCTGGTAGTTGCCTTTCAATTATGAACTCTGGAGTGTTTCAATGAGAGGGAACTGTTAGGGGGATAGGAATAGGCGGCGGAAGAGTTGGAACAAGATTGGAGTCCAAGTTGTATTGGACTTGTGGATGAGTTTCCTTACATACTTGGGACTCTATGATTTCCCATTTTAATGTGGAAAACTTATTTTTCAAGTGTGAGAACATTTCAGTAAAAGGAAAAATATCTTCACAAAATTGAACACCACGACTAACAAATATTTTTGAGTGCACTTGATCAAAATAAAGGTGTGCATGATGAACAATAGAAACCCCTAAGTAGACACACGGTGTAGATTTAGGCTGAAATTTATTTTGTGTATAAGTTTTAAGCCACGGCTAACAAAGACAACCAAAAATATTTAGCGAAGAATATTTTGGAGGTTCACCAAATAAATTTTTACAAGGAGAATCATTATTCAGACTAGGTGTAGGGAGTCTATTTATGAGATAGAAGACATGGTGACAGGCAAAGGACCATAATTCAGATGGTAGTGAGGCTTCATTGAGAAGAGTTCGAGTTGTTTTGACAATATGACGATGTCGTCGTTCAGCGATGGCAACTCGCTGGGGTGTGTAGGGTGGGGAAATTAAATGTTTAATGCCATTGGATTGTAGGTAGTGCATAAGACCTATGTATTCACCCTCTATCAGTATAAAGTGAGGCAATTTTGTGTTTAAAAAATTTTCCACCGAAGGATGAAATTGCGCAAAAATTGAAGAGACTTCACTTTGTTTTTGATTGTATACAACCAAGTATATTTGGTGTAATGATCAACAAAAATGCAGTAATACTACTTTTTATCAATGGATAAAATGGGTGATGGACCCCATAAATCACTAAATAAAGTTTGAAGTGGTGCATTATTATTTAAAGTGAGTCGTTGAAACGGCAAACGATGAGCTTTATTTGATAAGCAATAATTAAAAACCTAAAAATTTTCTTTGGTGAAAAAGGGAAGTGAAAATTTATATAGTACTAAGTCTAGGATTTTCAGGTGAGGATGACCCAAGTGACGGAGCCACAGTTGACGGGAGACTTTGGTGTAGGTGAAGTTGGCGGAAAGTGAAATATTATACCTTTGGGGCCACTCATAGAGTCCATGTTTATTCCGGCCTTGTACCAGCATTCTCCGAGTTTTGAGATCCTTCACAAGAAAAGAGTGTGGAAAAAATTTGATTGAGGTTAGATTGTCAGTGCAAAACTTAGCAACAGAATTAAGGTTCTTTTATATAGCTGGAGCACAAAGAGTGTTAGAAAGCATGAAATTAGAGTTAGAAGCCTTAATTTGAGTTAAACCAATGTGAGTAATGGGAATAGTTTTACCCTCACCCATGGACACTTCCTCATTGCCAGCATATTCTTCAAGATTATCTGAATCTGTTGTGACATGATGGGTTACTCCAGAATCAAGGATCCAAGGATTTGTATCTGGGTGATGATTCGACACAAAGTTGACTTTAGGTTCAAAGTGGTTGTGTGATTTTGAGCGACACACATCAGCTGTGTGACTGATCTTTTGGCAAAGTTGGCATTTCACCGCTTGTCTAGGTTGTCTCCCATTTTGTTGATTTCCAGGGTACACATGTCGTGGAGGTTGTGGTTTCGAAGTTTGATTGGGGAAGCGGTGATTAATCTTCTGTTGTTGGGGCTAAAAGTTGGTCCTTTGTGAAAGTACTTAACTTCAGATTCAATAAAGATCTGGAATAAGACACGAAAGGGCAATGCGGAATAGCTAGTCTAGAGTTAGAGAAAGATTTTGACTTTATCAATTAATATTGGAGGCCTTTTCCAAGTTTTGCAACTGATCTCGCAAGCTGAAGATGCGAGTGTGACTCCTATTGGCATAAGTTGTATAGAGGAGATCCCATGCTATTTTTGCCAAGGAGGCAGTTGCAACAATGGGAGAAATGGTGGGCTCAACTGGTGCCATCATTGCCTATTTAATTAGTTGGTCTTGGCAAAACCAAATCTCATATTCAGGATTTGAGATGGTACTATCAGTTTGTGTGATAGTGGTTGACGAAGCAGATTTGGCACCAGTGAGATGCCCAAGGAGTTTGTGTCCATTGAGTAGCATCACTAGTTGCGCCTTCCACGTCGCAAAGTTAAGGTTACCTTGCAGTTTTATGGGTAATTGGGCACCTGGATTGAACTGTACCACATGAGTGGTAGTCGAAACTGCAACAGTAGTTTCACAGGTGGTAGCAGGTACAACCATATTTTAGACGGGAAGAGAGAGATAAAAGAAATTGGATCAGACTCCTGAGAGCTGTAGAGGGGCTCTGAAACCATAAAGAGATTGAGAATCAAAGCAAACTTGAATGATCTTATTCAATCATAACATCAACTTAAATACAAGTAAGATGTAACTAACTTGACTAATTCTAAGGAACTACTCTAACAACTTAATACGTAACTAACTTGACTAAATCTAAGGAACTACTTTAACAACTCAATCTAATCTTGTGGAAAATATTGAATCAAATTATTTGAACTGAATCTACTATAACAACCTGATAAGAATTGATAACAGACTACTCTGAGTATCTCAACAGATGTAAGTGTTTAAATGACGGGTGTAGAGTGTAGTAGTAGTAGAGTTGTGGAAGTTGTGTGACGTTCCTTTTGAAGACATAAATTATTTATATTCTTGATTTTCTTTGAACCAGATTTTGAAAAAGACAACGGAATGTGAAATCTTTTTCATGTCGATAATTAAAAATTACACTTTCAAATGTTGATCAGAGAGTAGATAATTTAACTCCGAGAAGAGAAAGCAAACACTAAGGAATACTTCCGGGTTTCCAACCTTGAATAATGTTAATTAAACTCTTAGTTTATATAAGCATTGCCTCCATCTCCGCAACATCCTTTCTTAACAATATTTTGCAGAAGATTGATCTATGTCGGTCCTGCTAACTTTTCTAACTCTTAAAATGCTGCCAGAACAGTTTCTGGTGTTTCAGCATTTACGCAAGGCCTCAGCGCTTGTTGCATCCTTGAATCTTAATTGTTGTCAATGTTTTCAAAATTGTTTATTTCAACTCAAAATAGTTGAGAATCATTGGATTTTTCTCCTTCGATAAATCATCTTGATTATCCTTTTCTTGATACTAATGGAAAAATTTTAAGATCGACATGAAATTAGAATTCACAACAAAATATACTTTCTTAATTATGAAACTATGGAATTGATCTTTCATCTAATCAATTAAGTGGTTCAATTCTTATTAAGTTTCGAAACTTAAGTGACATAGAAGTTTTAAATCATTTACATGACAACTTCATTGGAGAAATTTACAAAAACATTCTTCAATTTGTATGAAATTGAATGCATTTATCTCATACAATAATTTAAGATGCCCGATTTCAGACATTCTTTTCACTTTAAATGGTAAAATATAACATGAGTTACGATAGCTTCAATAGTTATTTATGAGCATAAAGATCAGTTAAGTACATTTGATTAGAGCAACTTTTTCCTTTGTGAACTATTATTGCAATCTGCATATTACTTACAATAGTACTCAATTGCAACATTCTTTCCACTTAAACAGTGAACTAAACAAAACTTTGATGCTTCTTCAGGTAAATAAAGAGGAAGGGTCTAGCTCAAAGGATCCTACAGGAACATCATCCCACTCCATCCCTGTCATCTTCATAGAAGGAATTCTGTGAGAAAATCTAAACATATCCTTTGCAGGAACTAGAAATGGATCTCCTGCTTAACGGAAAACGCCAATAGAATCAACACAGTTTGACAAGACCTCAATAAAGTCATAGTTGAAATTTTTATTGCTTCCAAGATGAGGACACCAGTTCGTATCCCAATCTTTAGAGAGGGGCCAAGTTTCTCCTTCCAATGGAAATATTTTTATTGCATCGTAGTTTTTTCCATTCATTGAACATGCCAAATTTGAGAACATAGGAAGATCTTCAATGTCTTCTGAGTTTCCTAGTCTGAACCTAGCACAAGAAGCTGGAAATTCCTAAGATAGCCATTTGGTTTCATCTTCACTCAGCGGCTCTGGCTCTAAATTTTGAATTTTAGTTCTTGTAATGTTTTCTTAAGCATTAAATTTGATGAGTAGGAGTCAATAGAGTAAATCTAGAGTTTTATTTAATTTAATTTGATGAGTGGGATCCAAAAGAATGAATTTTAAATTTAATTTAATTTGGTTTAATGAGTAGGAATCAGATAAATTTCAAATTTTAATTTCTTGAGATATTTTCTTAATCATTTTATATAGAAATTTCGTTCTATCTAGACTGTTTTTAGAAATTACATTACTCTTAAATATTATGTATTAACAATACACAATTTAATATTATACCTGAATAATGAAATGATTAAATAATTGATAAATTTTAAAATTTGTGAAATCTTCACATGCAAAATATCACAAATGAGTATTTCAATTATTTAAAAATTAAAGGTGCTTAATAAAATATTATCAGGATAAATATCACAATTTATTGATATTCAGGAGCTAAAAACAAATATACTATGTAACAACAAAAAGTCAAAATGATTTTAAAAATATTTTGAGTCTTATAAATACTTATTTTACTGTGAATTCAAAACCAAAATTATGAAGGTCCAAATTTGAAAGTCAAATCACTTATACAAAGGATCTAAACTGGAAATGTTATAAATTATTGTATATAAAATTAGACTATGATTCTTAAATTTCATAATTGAAAACAAATAAGAAGGGATCCAAAATATTCTACTACCATTACTGTCAAATTACTTATTGTGCATGAGTTCACTCTACCAAGCAACATGATAATTGATCACTATATGTTATACTCATAGTATCAATATTCTATTTCATAATTTCTTGCATTCTCAATGTAGAAGTATTGACATGGAAAAAAAATCAAGGTCACTATAATAGAAAAGATGCTAAAATTTGCGGTTAAAAAAATTGAAGAATGTTAAGCTTCAACAACTGAGCTAGACCGTGATGACAAAATCGAACGAAGTTGAAGATGTGTCTCCTTCTAAGGATGAGTAAAAATTTTCATCAAGTTTCGATGTTAGACCAACTAGGTGTTATTAAATTTACCATATTTATTATTTGAATTTTACATTTCAGTATGTTTATCCTTATATGAAATGAAATAAAACTTATGTCTTTTATTTAGTATGTATTAATTTTTCATTTATTGATATTGAAATATTGAAAAATTATCACACACTATATAAACATAAGTTTTATATCATTTCATATTAGGATAACCTACTGAAAAGTAAAATCAATCATAAAAATGATAAATTTAATAAGACCTATTTGGTCCAACATCGAAACTTGACGAAATTTTTCACTCATCCATAGAGGAGCCAATGCACTTCCAAAGATTTGATATGGAAATGCAATAACACACTCCATTTGTTGCTTCGCCACATCTTCAACTTCTTTCATGCCTCCAAGATCTCGCTCAGTTGTAGAAGCTCAACATTCTTCAATATTTTTTAATGGGAGTTTTCAACATCCTATCTATGTTAGTGACCTTAATCTTTCTTTTCATGAAATAACTTCTACTTTATGAATGTAAGAAAATATGATGTAGAGTACTGAGACCACGAGTATATTTATAGTGATCCATTACCATAATATTTTGTAAGAATAAACTCATGTATAATAAATAATTTTCGATAAATGGTAGTAGAATATTTTGGATCTCTTCTTATTAGTTTTCCATAAATGGTAGAAGAATATTTTTGATCTCTTCTTAGATATCATTTGTATAAGTGGGTTGACTTTCAAATTTGGACCTCAATATTTTGGCAAACTTCTTGAATTCGTAGTAAAATGAGTGTTTATAAGAGTCAAAAAAAATTTAAAATCATTTTGATTTTATGTTGTTACCTACTATATTTGTTTTTAGCTCCTGAAATATCAAAAAAATGTGATTCTAATCCCTATAATATTTTATTAAGAACCTTCAATTTTTTATTAATTGAAATAGTCATTCGTGATATTTTGAATCTGAAGATTTCACAAATTTTAAAATTTATTAATTATTAAATCATTTAATTATTCATGTATTATATTAAATTTGTATTGATAATCCATATTTAAGAATAATGTCATTTTTTAAAACAATCTAGACGTAACTTACTTTCTATATGAAATGATTAAGAAAATACCACAAGAATTAAAATTTGAAATTTACTTGGTTCCTACCTTATAAATTAAATTTAAATATACCCTATACGCGTCTACTCATCAAAGTAGATTAAATAAAATTATAATTTCTCTCTTAGCTCCTACTCATCAAAGTAGATTAAATAAAATTATAATTTCTCTCTTAGCTCCTACTCATCAAATAAATGGTTAAAAAGTATCACAAGGACTAAAATTTTAAATTTTGTTATAAAACTAAAGCAAAATAAGACAAGAAATATAGAAGTTGAAAGCAAAAGAAATAAGGAGACAAGAGAAGAAAGCTTTTCTTATTCTTCCAAATATTCAATTGATAACCAAATCTTCAAGTGTATCCATATGAACTCTAATGCCACTATTTATTGTATTACATAGAGGCATACAAAATGTTAGTTATAAATATTACATTAACCATAAAAGTTATGGAGACGGTAACCATGTAAATTATGGAGGAATATCAATGGGGAAGGTTATGGAGGTTTGGGAGTTACTATAAGTTATGATGTAATTCCGCCTTGAACTTATGGACATCCACACAAATATAAAACAACACTCTCTCTTGAATGTCTGATAATATGCCTCATTAAAACCTTATGAGGAAAAACCATACGAGAAAAATTCTAGTGAAGGAAAAAAAGTACGCATATCTTGTAATACGTCTTGGTTGTTGCCTCATTAAAAACCTTTCCTGGTAAACCCATTGGTGCAAAACATTAGCCAAGGAAAAAAGAGTGTAGCATGTATTTATTCCCTCTGATGAAAACATTACTTGATATCTCAGAGACAATGCATTACAATCTTATATCTCAACTTCTCATATATTGATGCTGACAATCCTTAGTGAATAACTATACAAGATTATAGCTTGAATGGGTCATTTGAACATCATCTCACCATTTTGTTTAAGATCATGTGTGAAAAATAATTTCTGTGAAATATGTTTTAGTCTGGTCTCCTTTTATTGTACCATCCCTTCAATTGAGCTATACATTATTTTTGTATATGCTGACTGGAATATCCCTTTCCAAAAGAAAATCACATATTTCCTTAATATGGCAGGTCATGATTCCAACCAAACACACTCACGACTTACTTCATAGATCAATATTATTTCTCCATGATTTTGAAGAAGTGGTTACTAATGTTTGATTCTTTGAATGCCAAGATATTGTTGTGCTTCCACATGTAAACAAATATCTCATTTACGATCAAGATTTATGTGGATCAAATAAATATTCTACATTTACAAAATAAAAAAATTGACTCGTAGATTGATCATTTCAATTTTATCGAAACTCGTCCTTTGTTCTCAAAGAAAATCACACATCTTCAATGTGTTGTATCACTTGCTTTGTTAGTTTCTTGGCATAGCTTGAATGATAATATGACGATCTCTTCACATAAATATCGTTATGTAGATCAAATAATCTTTTAGTATTTGCATAACCATCAATATTTAGGTGCATCAATTGCACTAATACATAATATTTTCTAATCATTCTTATGAGATCGAAAAGATTCTTTCTATGTGTTATGCAATCTCAGAACCAATGGGTGGTCAATGAAATTTCTTTAAGACCTTTTAAGTCCTTCAAATATTTTCATATAACCTTCATTGTCTAGTTTGACATAATAATCATTCATTATATATATTTAAGTATTTCATTTATTGCCAGACGAAAACAAATCTCATTGCATCCACCACTGGAAAATATATCTCTATTTAATAATGTTAGAACTTTTGCCAAAACTCTTTATGCCCCGAGGCATAAACCATACTTTATATTTTACGGTTATACTTTCACACAATGATTTCATTGTACCCCTCTGACATTATATCTTTATCTATTTACTATAAGTTCAAAAGCATCACTTTTTCAAAAACAACACTTTTCTCAGTAAAACAAATTATACTTGAATAGTACATTTTATTTGGCCAATTATTTTTCTGTCCATATTATATGATAGATTTGAATTCAAGATCCTCCTCATCATTTATAGCATTAAATGCTACTTCATAATAAAGATATCATCGATGGTCATTTGACTCTATTCCAATATGACATAGCTTATCGAGATCTCTTCATTTTTTTGTTGATATCTTCCTCATGGGCTGTGAATTCATGTTGAGTTGGCATGATGACATGACTGCTGAGGAGAGGAAACTTTGATTTCCAAATGAGTTCATGAGGAGTTTTGAGAACTATTTGTTTTAAGAGAACCTTTTGAGTAATAATCTCAAAGTTTCAGGATGAAAAAATGCTTTTTTAAACATATGAGCATGATTTATATTATTGAGAGTAATACTGAACACCGATATGGGGAGATTTCAGACAACTCACAGCCCCCATAAACCATGTATGCGAACATGGGTAAAGGGTCATACTTTTTAGATGATTCCTTATTATTTTTTAGCATAGCTTAGTGGATCCACTTAGTTGAGGATGTCTTATGCTCTAGGAAGGTATATGACAGTTCTGGTAGCGTGGGCGAGACGTTGTATTATCACATAGCTCATAGTGATGGTTGTCGGTTAGAGAATCTCCCAAATAAGAGTTATTATTGTATATTTACATACAATTGATTTATTATTTTATTTTTACATACAGTTTAGTTATTATCTACTTTTTAAAAAGCTTTCTATTTATTGCATCTTTTATTGTTGCTTTATCCTTGAGTATCTTGAGTTAAGTATCTTGAGTTTAGTACCTTGAGTCGAGTATCTTCGAGTTGAGTATCTTATCCTTGAGTTGAGTATCTTATCCTTGAGGGGAATTTGAGTTGAGTTGAGTGAGTTTGAGAGGAGATAAGTATGTTTCTTTTCTATTCGTTCAAGCTTATGTTTATGCTTTAGAATTACCCTTACATATTCTAGTACATTCAATGTATAGATGCCATTTGGCCTGCATCTTTTTATGATGCAGATACAAGTATTCGGGGTTATCAACAGATGCTCCGTTGAGACAACTTGTAGTTTCAGATAGCTTTGGTGAGCCTCCTTGCTTCCGGAGGGTTCCACTTTTTTTCAGTTTGTTAGGATGCCGTGGGTCTTGTTCCAGATATTCCTTCTGAAATAGTAGAGGCTTCATATATAGTTTAAAGGTCGAGGAGTCTATCATTTTTTTCCTTTGTTGTTGTAATGTTTTCGAGTTCATCAGTAGTTTAACTAATACTTGTTAAGATATTTTCAGACACTTATTAGAGTTGAGTTTAAGTTAAACTTTTTTAAAGTTAATTTTGCATCATGTGTTTCCATTTTGTTCGAGTAATGTCTTATGCTGAGTAGTGAGCCAAGCCAAGGGTTCGCTTGGAGCAAGCAATGGTTTTCGAGTGCCAGTTACGTCCAGGGTGTAGGCTCGGGGCGTGACAAAATGCAATATTTATCTTTTAGCAGGCCTGATGTTTCTTACGTAGTGAACAAATTGTCTCAATTTATGCATCCTCCATCTGAAGCTCACTGGAATGTTGTTAAACTCCTCCTTCACTCTCTCAATAGCCTTCGAATTGCTCCAAGCACCCGTTTTAATCTCTTAGTATTTTATGATAATGACTAAGCTGGCGACCTCACTGATAGAAGTTCCACAACAGCTTATGTTATTTTTCTTCGCCTTACTCTAGTTAGCTGGTCAACAAAAAAATGATGTACCATTGCTAGCTCGTGTACTGAAGTAGAGAATCGAGCTGTTGCTAATGCCGTTGTGAGACCACTTGGGTGAAAAATCTTCTCAATGAACTCCATGCTCATATACCAACACCAACTACAATCTTTTGTGACAACCTTGGTGTCAACTACTTATGCGAGAACAACAATCTTCACATCCGTATGAAGCATATAGTTGTTGACTTTCACTACGATCACCAATGGGTTTCTAATAAGTGCTTTATCTTCAGTCACATTCCTAGTTTCGATCAGTTGGTTGACACTGTTAGTAAGTCGCTTTCCAAAACCTCCTTCCATCACCATTTTTCCAAGCAAGGTGTTGTTGAACCGCATCTAGCTCGAGGGAGGTGATTAGAACGTTATTACTGTTACTGCACTCCACACAAATTGTTATTGCTTAGTGTTTTACTGCATAGATCGTTAGATATGTATCTACCAGTTTAGGAGTTTGTTTTATTAGTTTCCTAGTTTGTTGGTTAAGTTTCCACAGTAGGAAGGACTCTCTAATAGAGACTCTGTTAATAGAGTTTTTAATCGATTAACAATAGATCTTTTTCTTCGTCCTGCTCAATTACTTACACCTTTTTTTTATTATCAATTTTGTTGCATAGGATCGATCTCTGTCGGTCCTACTAACTCTTCTAACTCTTGAAATTCTGCCAGAACAGTCGCTGGTGTTTCAACATTTAAGCAAGGCCTCAGAGCATTTGTTGCCTCCCTAATTCTTGATTGCTGCCAATGTTTTCAAAATTGTTTATATCAACTCAAAATAGTTTAGAAATCATTGGATTTTTCCCCATTGATAAATTATCTTTATTATCCTGCTCTTGATACTGATGGTAAAATTTGTTAGATCGACTTGAAAGTAGAATTCACAACAAAATATATTTTCGTAATTATCAAAATAATACCATACACTCTACACATGTATGGAATTGATCTTTCATCTAATCAATTAAGTGGTTAAATTCTTATTAAGTTTGGAAACTTAAGTGCCATACAAGTTTTAAATCTCATACAATAATTTAAAATGCCCGATTTGGAACATTCTTTTCACTTTAAATGGTAAAATACAATATGAGTTACGATAGCTTTAATAGTTATTTCTGAGCGTAAAGATCAGTTAAGTACATTGGATGAGAGCAACTTTATCCTTTGTGAACTATAAATGCAATTTGCATATTAGTTATAATAATACTGAATTGGAAAATTCTTTCCACTTAAATAATGAACTAAGAAAAACTTTCATGCTTCTTCAGGTATTCCTGCTTGATCTGTTCAAAGGATCCTTACTTAGGAACACTATCCCTCTCCATCCCTGTCATCTTCATAGAAGGAATTCTATGAGAGAATCTAAACATATCCTTTGCAGGAACTAGAAATGGATCTCCTGCTTGACGGAAAAGACAAGTAAAGCTTTTTTCTTTAACGAAGTATGCAAGATGCACACCAATAGAATCCACATAGTTTAGCAAGACATCAATAAACTCATAGTTGAAATTTTTATTGCTTCGAAGATAAGGACACTAGTTCATATCCCAATCTTTAGAGAGGGGCCAAGTTTTTCCTTCCAATGGAAATATATTTATTATGCATCGTAGCTGTCTTAATTCATTGAACATGCCAAACATGAGAACATAGGAAGATCTTCAATGTCTTCTGAGTTTCCTAGTTCGAACATAGCACAAGAACCTGGAAATTCCTCACATAGCCATTTGGTTTCATCTTCACTCAGCGACTTTGGCTCTAACCATGTTATGCACAATTTAAATGTAGGAGAAAAAATCTTCTTGATGACTATATAGAATCTAGGCATGGCATCTATGGTGTCATAGGCAGCCCATGCTTGCCCGACATTAAAGCAGGACTCGTCCTTTTCCTTGTCAAAATTGATAAAATTTGTATCTGCATATTCAAATGTTTTCAATTTAGTCATAGAAGAAGGCCTTACATCTGAAGTAAGATCTACACTTTCTTTTGCAGTCTCAATTCCATCTTTGTGTTCTGCAAGCTCTCTGCAAAGGACAAATGTTTCACCTCAGAGGACTCCTTAGTAGGAGAGGGATATCCAACCTCATGAAATCGCTTAGAAGCATCTTCTTCTTCATTACAGAGATATTTGACATGATTTCTATGTCGGGTAGATCTTGTCTTGATTTCCTCATTGAGACACTGAAACTGTAGATAAGCACTTACTACACAATTTTCAGTAGATTTTATGGATGTCTTTTTTCTATTTCCTATCTTCTCTTCAGTAATGATGGTCTCTTCTTTGTTGCAGCCCATCACTAGTCTAGAATGAAAAATAAATGTATCATTCACCATAAAGATCAACGTTATACAGAAATCTAACTTCAAACCATCAGATAAAAGAACTCCACAAAACAAATAATAACTTGTTTGTTTGAGAATGCAAATGAAAGAGGAAAATTCTCAATTGAAATAATTTTTATATATGAGAAAAATATTATTGAATTCTGTATCTAAATTGTTACATTGAGAGCCTATTTATAGACACTACATTGGAATCATTTTCCAACTAGGATTCCTATTCCTATTCTTATTCCTATTCCTATTTCTATTCTAAGTAGGAATGTATATACTTATTTCTATTCTAACACTCCCCCTCAAGCTGGTGCATACAAATCATATATACCTAGCTTGTTACGGATGTAATTAATACAGGGACTTGTAAGGGACTTGGTGAAGATATCTGCAAGCTAATCATTTGACTTCACAAATTTCATAAGAATATCTTCTAGGAGTATCTTTTCGCTGACAAAGTGACAGTCAATCTCAATGTGCTTAGTCATTTCATGAAACACTGGATTTGATGTGATATGAAAAGCCACTTGATTATCACACACAAGTTCATCTAATTGATTTCGCCAAATTTTAGTTCTCCCAACAACTGTTTGATCCAAACTAGCTCACAAGTTGCTGCAGCCATTGCTCAATATTCTGATTCTACACTAGATCGAGAAACCATATTTTGTTTCTTACTCCTACATGACACCAAATTACCTCCTACTAAAACACAATATCCATATGCTATTTTAGCCACAGGAGCAAAAGTGTCACATAATCAAGACCAAATATCTGAGTATACCCTTTGGAAACAAGACGAGCCTTAAGCCGATCAACTTGAACATCTTGACCAATTTTGACTGCATAAACCCAACGACAACCAACAGTAGATTAACCTACAGGAAGAGAGACAAGCTCCCAAGTACCACTCTTATGCAAAGCAGACATCTCATCAACCATAGCCTGCCTCCATCCAAAATGAGAAAGTGTTTCACGTGTACACTTAGGAATGGAAATAGAGGTCAAAGATGATACAAAGGCATAATTGGGTGATGATAGACGATGATAACTCCAGAAGGTATAATGTGGTTAGTATTTCGAGTGGATCGTATACCTTTTTTAAGTGCAAGCGGTTGGCTAGGAGGAGGAAAGTCTGTAGTAGGAGAAGGATCCGGAGCAGGACATGAATCATCTGGGACTAGGGTAGGACGCATACGGCGATGATAAGTTAGGAGTGAAGTCACTACAACTAGAGATATAGAAGTAATCGTAGATTCTTTAAAAGTTGGTACAGGTAAAACCTGAGGTATGGGTAAGACCATAGATACATCAGGATAATCAAAAAATGAATAGTAAGGCTGAGACTCAAAGAATGTAACATTAGTGGACATAAGGTATCGATGAAGATCATGTGAAAAACAATGATACCCTTTTTGAACTCGTGAGTAACCAAGAAAGACACATTTGAGGGCACATGGGGCTAATTTGTCTTTCCCTGGGGCTAAGTTATGAACAAAGCATGTGCTCCCAAAGACACGAGAGGGGATTGAATAGAGATGTGACTGAGGAAACAATATGGAATGTGGAACCTGATTCTGAATAGAAGATGAGGGCATTTTATTTATTAAATAACAAGACTTAAGAACTATATCTTCCCAAAAACGCAGCGGAATATGGGATTCAAGGAGAAGAGTACGAGCGGTCTCAATAAGATGCCTATTTTTTCTTTCTGCTACACCATTCTGTTGAGGGGTGTATGGAGAAGTAGTCTGGTGAATAATGCCTTGGTAAGTCATAAACTCGGATAAGTATTCTAAGGCATTATACGAAAAGTACGAATAGAAACACCAAATTGATTTTGTATTTCATGAAAGAAACTTTTGAGTATAGAAAATAATTCAGAACAATCTTTCATTAAGAAAACCCAAGTACATCTTGAATAATCATCAATGAAACTAACAAAATAATGAAACCCTAAGGTGGAATTGACTCTACTAGGACCCGAAATATCAAAATGAACTAATGAAAAAATAGACTTTGAACGACCCTCAGTACTACGAGAAAATGTAGCACGACTGTGTTTCCCAAGTTGACACGACCCACAATCTAATGTGGATAAACTAGACAAACTAGGCACCATCTTTTGCAGTTTGGATAGACTCAGATGTCCTAAACGTTTCTGAATTAGAGAATTAGATTTGAGGAATTTGTAACAAAGAATGTTGTTAAGGAATTTGAAGAGGTAAGATAGTAAAGGCCTTGTGATTCATGTCATGATCCAATCATCTGTCCCATACTGCGGTCCTGCATGTGAAAAAAATTATCAAAAAAAGTTATGCTACAATGTAGGGCTTTCATCAAACCACTAACAGATGAAAGATTAAAAGGAGAACCAGAGACATAAAGAAAAGAGTCTAGGGTGACAGAAGATAGGGGCTTGGCTTTTCCAATTGCTTTTAGTTTTGTTTGGATCTCATTAGCTAAAGTAATAGCTGGAATAGATTGTGAATAAACAATATCGGATAAAAGTGATTTATCACCAGAGATATGATCAGAAGCCCCTGAGTCCATGACCCATGATCCAAGAGTACTAGATTGTGACACACAAGCAAAAGAATTACCCACAACAAAAACATCACGTTGTGCAACCGAAACTACTTGTGTAGACATTTGTTTAATTACACGATACCGAAGGAACTCATCATATTCTGTCTGAGCAATATGAGCATTATTGGATGGTTGATTAGGTTGAGCACCATATGCTACTGGTGGAGATGTCTGTTTACTTGCGCGACTTCGAAGGAACTCATGATATTCCTTTAGAACAATGTGATCATAACTGGGTGGTGGACCATGCAAAATATAACATATGTCACGAGTGTGTCCAAATTTATGACAATGACTATACTTGGATCGAGGTTTCCCAAAATTCCCTCCCCCTCACCGATTCTCCATAGACTGATATGTATGTTTTTCTATGGTTTGAGATGCGAGAATAGAGGAGTCAACAGTGGGTGATGAAACTACTTTGGGGTTGGGAGGTGCATCAAGACGAAGTAGACGAGAAAATAATTCATCGATTGTAGGAACTTTAGGCTTAACTAAAATCTGATCACGCACAGAATCATGGTCAGTAGGAAGTGCAGCAAGAGTAAGAACTAGAAACAATGCCTATCTCTGTTCTTGTTGATTTTCCACATTCGTAGTGACTGCAATCAACGTGTCAAATTTCTCCATGAATGCATGTACCTATCCCAAGTAAGTAGACATATCAGATTCTTGTTTCTTTAACTTAGTTAGCCGAGATATCACATCATAAAATTGAAATATGTCATTAGTGTATAAAAGTATGAGCCTTTTTCCAAACTGTATAACACGTCTGGAAAGGGCGAAACTAGGGCATTAATTTGGAATCAATAGAACGCCATAGGAGACTACATAATTGAGCATCCACTTTCTCCCATTGTGCTTTGACTTTTGCATCATCCTCACTAGTCTTTGCCTTTATATCTACCATAGTATTATTCGTTAAGTGATCTTGGACAGCTTGACCCTTGCCCCACAACTCAACCGAGGAAGCCCAAGATAAATAGTTTGAACTTCCCAATAAAAGTTCTGAAGTGATTATAGGGCTAGAACTTCCAATCCCCATATTTTTGGAACCAAAAACATCACACCGAAAAGACATTACGCTAAATTTGTCTTGAAAACAACAAAAAAACACTTCATTATAGATGTAACACCTCGCATCCGAAAACAGACAAAACAATAGTTTGCCAGAAACTGTAGGTGCAACGCACGGTTGTCACCATATACCGTAGGGTGACCCACGGCCCGTGCTAGTGGTCCATGGATGGTTACCTGCAGCCTCCCCCAGAAGCTCCAAAAATTTCTGTATAAGGGTCAGCCTACACCGGGACCTGAGGACCGTAGGTCAAACCATAGTCTGTGGTCTAGGGCTATAGGTAGGACTCTCAAATCCCAGCCTCCAGTCGCGTCTCACGGTTGACCAGCATTGACCGTCAGTCGATCAATGGTCTATCGATCTTGTCCATCGGTGACCCCGACAACATTTAAGTCAAGGATCTTTTGGTCTTTTCCTTATGCATTGGACCCCTAAAGTACGTCGTTTAACCCCTAAACTATGTGGTTTTTGTTAGTTTTAGACTAGAAACATAACTAGAACTTACCTAAGTCAGATCATTCATCAAAACTTAGAAAAATTAGAGCGTGAGAGGAAGAAGAGGTCAAGAACCCTAGTTTAAGAATGCAACAAGATTTCATCAATTTCTGCCTTGAAATCGAAAGATTTCTCTGTGGAATTCGTCAGGAGGTATGTGGGATATCACTAGTGGGTTCCTTTCGCCCATTAGGTCCCTAGAATTTAGTCAAATTCTTGATTCCCTTAATATTATCTAAACTTAAGGTTTCTACAACTTTAGTAGAGTATCATGAATTAGTTACTTTAATGAACCAAATCAGATTTTCTTGTTATTACTTAGTTTCTCGTATGATATTCAGAACCCTAGTTGTATATATTCGTTAGTTCATGAATTATGCATGCTAGGTCAGATTATTCAGTTATTTCATATATATACATGCTTCGGTTTACAAATGTTTCATTATCAATCATAATTGTTACATTATCAGAGTTTACATGTTAGTATTTGACCTATCCATTATTACAGAACTTCAGTCATAAAATGTTAATCATCTAATCAATTGGGAGAAGCTTAATACCGAGTGGACTAGGGTCAGTCACCCTCAAGTCCCAGAACTAGGTGCCTCGTAGGTTGTAAGTCCCCTGCGTGGGGATCATTTTAGTGATCACGCCAACATGCCTTTATACCTTTGGCACGGTATATTGGGTCCTCTCGATGAGGCGTGTACATCGGACTCCACATTTAGCTCATGTGGTTTTATATTGGTTATTAGTAGCTCCCTTACATTTCAGTCATATTCTATTGCGTTGACCATGTTATCAGTATAGTTTAGTATTTAGTCTTAGCATGTTATAAACTTGGTCATTGCATTCAGTTTAGTCATGTTCAGTACTTTCAGTATCCTTATCATGTTCAAATTATATCATTGCTTTATTGCTTGTTCAGTTATGTTATTGTTCAACTTTATTCTATCCTGCATGCTCAGTACCTTTCAAGTACTGATACATACTCTGCGCTACATCTTCTCGTGATGTAGTTTTAGGTCCTCAGCAATTAGATCACACATAGATCGATTTCTAATCTTCAGTTCAGTAGCATCAGTAGTGAGTCCTCATTCTTTGGGAATTAGTGACATGATTATCTTTCTTGCTTTTAGCTTTAGTTTCAGTTTTGCTAGATTTAGCTGGGGCATGTCCCAACACTTCTAGTCAATTTAGAGGCTTAATTCAGACATAGTTAGATTCAGCTATAGTGTTAGAGTTTGACTTTTCATTGGTGTTGAAGCTCACAGTCTTCATATATTCAGATTCAGTATATGAGTATTCCCCATAATTTCAAATTACTTATATGATTTAGCTTCCGCACATTATTTATTTCTTCAGTTTATCTTTAGCTTGGTTATGATTATACCAACAGGGTTAGCTTGGGGTCATTCGTGATCCTAGGTCCCGTGTCCATGTCCAAAGGGTACCCTCGAGGCGTGACAATGGAGATTTGATTTTCAAAAAATTCAAATCTCAAAGAAAATTCTTCAGAAACAGCCTGGAAATAGCCGGAACCCTAATTCAGCGATCAGATCTGGTCAAAAATAGTATGGGTCTCGTCGGAATGGCTGGACGACTCAAACAGACAAAAAATTTCTCAAAAAAAAATTGATCGGGGTGTCGGTTTCTGTAAAACACCCATATAAAGAAAAATAAAAATTAAAAAAATCAGACCCAACAGCCACCGGAAATTGACATAGACAGATGGTGACTTGTTTGTTCTCACCAATGATCTGATACCATGTGAGATATATATGAGAAAAATATTATTGAATTGTGTATCTAAATTGTTACATTGAAACCCTATTTATAGACACTACATTGGAATACTTTTCCAATTAGGATTCATATTCCTATTCTTATTCCTATTCTAAGTAGGAATGTATATACTTATTTCTATTCAAACAATATATATAGAAAAAAATTCGAGCTTATGGTAATACATTATGTCTTAATGACTAGGATATATGAGGATTAATGGTTTGTCTCATTCTTTACAACATTTTCATTGATTTAATTTAATGAGTAGGAGCCAAAATGGATAAATTTTAAATTTTAGTTCTTCTGATATTTTTTTAAGCATTTAATTTGGTGAGTAGGTGATGTGAGAGTAAAATTGGAATTTCCTTTAATTTAGGGAAAAGGTACAAGTACCCCCCTAGATTATGACTAAAATTCCAGAGACACACCTTAACTAAACTAAGGTCCCATTACCCCTTTAACCTAAATTTTTTTGTAATTTTGTACACCTTTTTGGTTTACGTGGCATCCAAATATCTCCAATGCGCCTCAATTTCATAGAGTAATGGAGTATGCCACGTAAGCTAAAAGGTGTATACAATTACAAAAAAAAATAAGTTCAAGGGGTAATAGGACCATAGTTTAGTTCAAGTGTGTCTCAGAGATTTCGGTCATAGTCTAAGAGGGTACTTGTGCCTTATCCCTTTTAATTTAGTTCGATGAGTAGGAGCCAAGAGGGTAAATTTTGAAGTTAAGTTCTTGTATTTTGTTAAGCATTTAATTTGATGAGTAGGAGCTAGGAGAGTAATTTGGAGTTTTATTTGATATAATTTGATGAGTAGGAGCCAGGACCAAGGAGGGTAATTTAGAATTTTATTTAATTTAATTTGACGAGTAGAAGCAAAGAGATTAAATTTTAAATTTTAGTTCTTGTAATGTTTTCTTAAGCATTGAATTTTAATTTGATGATTAGGATCCATAAGAGTGACATTTAAATTTAATTTAATTTACTTTGATGAGTAGGAATCAGGTAAATTTCAAATTTTAAATTCTTGTGATATTTTCTTAATCATTTTATATAAAAATTACGTTCTATCTAGGCAGTTTTTAGAAATTACGTTACTTTTAAATATTATTAATTAACAATACAAAATTTGATATTGTACCTGTATAATGAAATGATTTTATAAAAATGGTCAAATGCTTTCCTAACCTATAGTGGAATTCTCAACTACACACTTATATTTTACGGATGTCCTATTACCCCCTTGAACTATTTTAAAGCGGAATAAATGCACCCTTAAGTGCTGACATGGCGCAGAGAGTGTGTTCACTCTCCTAAAGGCATGTCAGAGATAAAGAACTGATCAAAAAACTATTTCAAAAATATTTTAACTTTTTGTTAAACACATTTTCCAACTTTTGCCTTTAATTTTATTTTCTTTACTTTTTTCATTTCTTTTTCCTTTATCATTTTTCCTCCTCTCTATCTCTCTCATCACTCAACACCCTACCTACCTATACATCTCCATCACCATTGTTGAACCACTATGGCAGCCCTATCTCTTCACCCATCTTCTAATACATTTTCATAATTTGTCTCACGATTACTCACAACCTTTAACCATCAAAATCACCAAATAATCATTAAAACTATTATTTATGTAGTAAAAAAATAAATTAAAGTCATTAATTTTCTTGCTCAGACAAAATTTATCAAGCTTCAAATCTTATTTTTTGTCTTTATTAACGTCCGATGAAGAATCTAAACTACACTCAATAAGAATTTCACAAAGTTGAGCAACAACAATCAATTGATTCTACTCAATCCCGATAATTCAGTGATTTCTTCTAGTGTAGAAAGCCTAAATCCTCCATTATTTAAAAAGAAATAAAGGGGCGTATTCATCCTCAATCATAAGACGAGTAGCGAGAACTTCAAACTTAAGATTGGTATTACAATTGTGGAATTTGAGTGGGAGAGGTGAAAATGGAGGTTTAAATAGTTAATAAAGTAGTTGTTGTGGTGTTGCTGATGAATATTGATACTTAATTTGTGGGTTATAGAAAGATGGAGTGGGGGTGGGGAGTGATTAGAGAGGAATGGGGGTGGAGAGAGATAAAGGTTTTGGGGAGTTACAGGTAAAGAAATTGAAGCATGACTTAGAAAAAGTGAAGAGAGGAGAAAATGAAGAAGAAGAAGAAATATAATTACTTTTTTTTAATTATTATGTGAGATATTTGACAACAGGCAACGCGTGGTGCACACTACATGGAAAGAATGTGGTTGTGAAGTTTTAGGGTAGTTTATATTCCGCTTTAAAATAATTTAAGGGGGTAATAGGACCTCCATAAAATATAAGTGTGTAGTTGAGAATTCGACTATAGGTTAGGGGGTCATTTGGCCATTTTCTCTTAACAAATTTTAAAATTTGAGAAATCTTCACATGCAAAATATCACAAATGATTATTTCAATTATTTAAAAATTGAAGGTGCTTAATAAAATATTATAAGGATTAATATCACAATCATATATCATATATATATATAAAAGAAAACCCTAGGCCCGCCTACGTGGCGCCACCACAAACCATGATTCTCTTTTAATTTATTTTATTTCCAAAACTAGCCTTCCTCTTTCATGAAAAGTCGTGATTTTCATGAATAGTTGCGACTTTTATGAAAAGTGACGATTTTTATGAAAAGTAGCGATTTTTATGAAAAGTTTTGACTTTTATGAAGAGTTTCGATTTTTATGAAAAGTTGTGACATTTCCGAAGGGTTGTAACTTTTTCAAAGAGTTGTGACCTTTTCGATAAAGCAGAATAAGTATTTCTTCACACTACCCTTTGTTGTCTATAAATAGAGCAATTTTCTCTCATTTTAAAACAATGAAAATTCTTAACTTCTTCTTCTTCTGGACAATTAAATATTTGTGTATTTTGCTCCTGTTTAGTGGCTCATTCACACCATTATTTATGCTTATATTATTAATTGGTTGTTTTTTAGTACATGCTTTAAACTTTGTTGTTTATGTTTTTGCAAAGTTATTGTTATAAGTATTTGTTAGTACAGATTATATAACAATCGTTAATTGAGCATTTAAGCAAGTTTTCTCTACTGTAATTGTTGAAGGTACAGCAAAACAAATTCCTTATAAATCTCTAATTTCTTCATCAACAACGTCATTCCTTCACATACATGGATGAGAAGTTTTGATCTTTAGAAAATCAACTGAGAGTTAATAACTCTGCATGACCATATTTTTTGGTATTTATGTTGTTGTTATCTATTTTTACTAAATTTTATTAGTGGATATTATAAGTACTTTAAGGATTGAATGTTGATTGAAGTGTTGGTCAATTTTTTGAGGTACGTTATTTCAAAACATAGGATGTTTTGTGGTTAGAATGATTTGTTATCATCCTTGGATATCTCATAGTTTACTCCATCTAATGTATGTTTTTTCTTGCTGTTTTGTAATCTCCTTAAATTTGTATTGATTATTTTTCGTTTGGTATGTATATGATCTCACTTGGGCAGAATTTTCGTCCTTTTAATGTTTTTCTTTTGTCTTTCGCAATCGACTCTTCTAAGTATTTTTTGTGTGAATTATGACTATTTTTGGTAAGCTTAATTTGAAGAATATGAAACAAAACCTATTCTAAATAAACGTAATATTTTAAGCTACAAAAGATATGTCTATTAACATAGATTTGTTGTCCATCATGCCTCAAGTCATTACTGAGTGTTTGAGTTATCTAGGTTAGACTCATGTTTAATTTTTTCATGTTTAAGAATATTTCTTTAGCGTGAGTCTAGAATCCAACATTTCGATATACTTGTACTTTCATAATGCAACAATTATACATACATATTTCTGAAAAAGTAATAAAGTTGTCTGGATGAAGCATCTAGAAGGGTCTTCAGAGCAGCAGTTTAATTAAGAATGAATTTCTAAAAGGATCAACAATATTGTTTTGTTGTTTTTTCAAATTTATTTTTCTCCTTCTATAAATTTTTTTAGAGTTACAAAGTAACAATAACGAAAAGTGGTAAACGTGACCACAGACAACTAGATTGTCTCTAAAAAAATTATTTATGTTGTTGTGGTGTACATTTTTTAACGGCTTTAACTTATTTATAACAAATATTGATTATCGAAAACTTTCACATAATTTTTTTTTCACAAGGAGTTTTTGTAACCATAAAATTATCAGATTGTACATTTGTCATGTACAAAATAATAGAAAAAATGATGCTTTATCGCTACATAAAAATATCACTCAATTTTAACAAGGCAATTATATCATGAAACATATATTATGTTAAATTATGTCAAAGATAAAAATTATTAGATATAAAGATATTTTTAATCATTCATTATACATTTACTTGAGTTATGTGATAATGTCAAATCATTTAATATTTGTTGAAATGTTCTTAAAACCTACTACAATTTTTTTTTCTTATAACAGACGATTATTAGAAACGTTGTTCAACAACATAGAAAGATTATTCATACCCGAGCGAAGCACTGGTAAATTACCTATTTTATTGATATTTCGGGAGCTAAAAACAAATATACTATGTAACAACATAAAGTCAAAATGATTTTAAACATATTTGTGAGTCTTATAAATACTTATTTTACTGTGAATTCAAAATAAAAAATATGAAGGTCCAGATTTGAAAGTCAAATCACTTATACAAAGGATCTAAACTGGAAATGCAAAAAATTATTGTATATGAAAGGAAAATTAGACTATGATTCTTAAATTTCATAATTGAAAACAAATAAGAAGTGCTCCAAAATATTCTACTACCATTAATGTCAAATTACTTATTGTGCATGAGTTCACTCTACCAAACAAGATGATAATTGATCACTATAATTACACTCATGGTTTCAATATTCTACATCATATTTTCTTACATTCTCAATGTAGAAGTTTTGACATGGAAAAAAAAAAGATCAAGGTCACTAAGATAGAAAAGAGGCTAAATACTCCTGTTAAAAAATTGAAGAATGTTAAGATTCAATAACTAAGTGAGATCGTGAAGGCAAAATTGAACGAAATTAAAGATTTGGTGAAGCAACAAATGGAGCGTGGTGTTGCATTTCCATATCAAATCCTTGGAAATGCATTGCTCCTTCTAAGGATGAGTAAAACTTTTCATCAAGTTTCGATGTTGGACCAACTAGGTCTTATTAAATTTACCATATTTATGATTTGAATTTTACATTTCAGTATGCTTATCCTAATAAAATTTATGTCTTTTATTTAGTATGTTTTAATTTTTCATTTATTCACATTGAAATAAAAATGTTACAATAGTACTCAATTGGAAAATTCTTTCCACTTAAATAGTGAACTAATTTTTTTTTTATGCGTCTTCAGGTATTCCTGCCGTCAATATAGAGGTATTCCTGCTGGATCCAGCTCCCAAAAACCTCACAAACTGCCAACTCTCTCTTCTATCAAGCGAAAAGCCCGAATTCGATAACAGAACCCGCGATGTTGGGTTACAAACTTGAAGCCTTTAGCCCACTCTAAGAACTTCACATCTACATAATTATCAGAAACATCCACAATTTCAACAATCTCATATTCGAAATCTTGTAGATTATTACCTTTCAGTTGAGCACTCCATTTTTTGTATACCACCCAAACTTCACCTTTTCTAGAGAAGATCTTGTATACTCCCCTCTTCATAGGTTCTGCTGCTATTACATGTGAAAAGTTGTTGGTTACTGTATATTTGTTTGGCTTGCTGTTTCGAAACTTAAACAGTCCACAACCAATTGGCATTGTTTTATCATGCCACTTTATTGTACTTTAAGGGAGTGGACAGGCATAAAAATCATGCCACATCCAATACAAACTTCATTGTTGTATATCACACATGCAATACAAACTTCATTGTTGTATATCGCCCAACATTGACCGAATTGAAACTTCTCCAGTGATCTCTTAGCAGAAAATTTTTTAAACTCGGGTTCAGGAACCTTATTAGGTACTGATGCAATCAAGTTTTCAGCAGAATTTACAGAATCCATGAAATTAGATGGCTCTCTTTGGTCTATGGATCAAGCAAAAATGTCTACTTGGTAAGTAGGTAAGGAGGCAAGGTCTAGTTCAAAGGATCCTTCAGTACCAGATCTGTAAAACTCGGGTTCAGGACGAACCTGATTAGGTACTGATGCAACACAATGTCCTACAAAATTTATAGAATCCATGATAAGTTGTCACTCTTTGGTCTATGGATGAAGAAGAAATGTCTACTTGGTTAGTAGGTAAGGAGGAAGGGTCTAGCTCAAAGGATCCTTTAGGAACATCATCCGTTTCCATCCTTGTCATCTTCATAGAAGGAATTCTATGAGAGAATCTAAACATATTCTTTGTAGGAACTAGAAATGGATATCCTTCTCGACCTTAAAGACAAGTAAAGCCTTTTTCTTTAACCAAGTATCCAACATGCACACCAATAGAATCAACATAGTTTGACAAGACCTCAATAAATTCATAGTTGAAATTTTTATTGCTCCCAAGATGAGGACATCAGTTCATCCCAATCTTTAGAGAAGGGCAAGTTTCTCCTTCCAATGGAAATATCTTTATTGCATTGTAGTTATTTCCATTTATTGAACATGCCAAATCTGAGAGCATAGGAAGATCTTCAATGTCTTCTGAGTTTCCAAGTCTGGACCAAGCACAAAACGTTGAAAATTCCTCGGATAGCCCTTTGATTTCATCTTCACTCAGTGGCTCTGACTCTAACCTTGTTATGCACAATTTTAATTCAGGAGACAAAATCTTCCTGATGAGTGCATAGAATCTAGGCATGGTATCCATGGTGTCATAGGCAGCCCATACTTGCCCATCCTTAAAGCCGCTTTCATCCTTGTCCTTCTCAAAATTGCTAAAATTTGTATTTGCATATTCAAATGTTTTCCACTCAGTCATAGTAGAAGACCCTACATCTGAAGAAAGATCTACACTTCCTTTTACATTCTCAATTCTATCTTTGTGTTCTGCAAGCTCTCTTCAAAGGACAAATGTTTCACCTCAGGCGACTCCTTAGTAGGAGAGGGATATCCAACCCCCTTAATCGCTTAGAAGCATCTTCTTCTTCATCACTTAGATAATTGAAACGATGTCTATGCCGCATAGATCTTGACTGGTTTTCCTCATCGAGACACTGAAAATTTTGCCTAAGTAGATAAGTACTTACTACATAATTTTCAGTAGATTTTATTAATGTCTTTTTTCTGTTTCCTATCATCTCGTCAGCAATGATGGACTCTTCTTTGTTGCAGTCCATCACTAGTGTAGAATGAAAAAGCAATGTATCATTCACCATATAAAGATCAATGTTATATAGAAATCAAACTTCAAACCATCAGATAAAAGAACCCCACAAAACAAATAATAGCTTGTTTGTTTGAGAATGAAAATGAAACAGGAAAATTCTCAAGTGAAGAAATTTGTATATATAGAAAAAATCTTAAGCTTATGTGTATCATCCCGCCTTAGAAAGGACTAGAATTTTAAAGAAACTATTTTTGAAAAAAATAAATTCGGAAATTTTGGCAAGTTATGATATGTATGAGTCTTGGGTCAACTTCAAACGACCATAACTTCCAGCACAAGATGATTTAGGTGGGCTACAAGATATCAAATGAATGGTCTTGGAATCCTCTTTCCAACGCCAATGAGTTTCCTAATTTTTGAGCTCGTATGAGAGAGATATGCCCATTTGAAGTTCGGCTGTCTAGATATGGAAAATTACCCAGATTTAAGAGAGGTATTTTTGTCTTTTCCTTACCCTATCAGATTTATTTCATTTTTAGTAATTAATTAGGGTTCTAAACTAAATTTGCTCAGTTTACGCAATTACAATTAACACTAGGGCTTTGAGACAAGAGAAAAGTAGAGAAAAGAGGAGAAAATCCACGGATTTGTCGCGTTCTTGAGATTTCGCTTGAGGATTTCGACAAGGGTTAATCCCTAAGAGGTATGTGAGTTAACGTAGCATTGGGTTCGTTTACCCACGCACCAATCATGATATAATTCTGCATATTTACGTTCTTGAAAGTAGAGTATTGAGTTCTTGATGGATTTTGTTGAAGTTTCTATTGGGATCTTGATTGTTGAGGTTTTAATGAGTTCTTGAGTTAATTGCATGAGATTTGAGGTTGTTTTGGAGTAGATTCTTGTACAGTTTGGTTGAGTATTTGTAACGACCGATTCCCGTCGTTACAGAAAAGCCAATGAGAAAATTTTTGGGCCAGAAAACTTTTTCGTAGTAATGTGGAATTTCCCAACCTAGTCCAGAATTGGACGAAATCGGAGTCAGTGAGTGCTAGGGAAATCTAGTAAAAAATGGGATATCTAATTATGATTTTGATCACATGAATATATAGCTAAGACGTTAAGGAACCCGTATGACTTTACAAAATTGAATTCGGGTCAGTAGAACTCCCGAAACCGATCTTAGCGTGAACGGGTATTTTTTGAGTGTCATGGGATGGGGGTGTGTTGTGAAATGGGGGTTTTAAACTCTTAAATTTGATCACTATTTTGGTGCAAGCTGCTAAGGAGAGATTTTCCCACCAGTGCGGGGTCGCTGCAGCGGGGTGAGGATCGTTGTGGCAGGACAATCGCGACTTATGTCGGAAATAAACCCCAAAATCATTATTTTCTACAACTTTCATTCTTGAGAGCTAGGAGATGACCACAAGTATTTTCTTGACAGTTTTCCACTATTCTTGAGGCTAAAGGTAAGGTTTTCACTCCCCGAATCCATTTTTTGATCCGTAAAATGTAAATTCATGGGTAATTATTATTGGTGGAGGGTTTTGGAGCTGTTTGGATGGTGGGGAAATTCATGGGTAATTTGGATATTGGGATCATGGGTTTGACCTAGGGTTGATAGTGTTGATTGTAATCTAGGTAATTAGGCACCGTTTATTTATCCTCGCGTTATATTGATTGTTGTAGACCAAGAACAAGCGGAAAGAATCTGGAAAGGTAGGAATCGAGTTTCTTAGGGGATTCAAGTTTTGTTCGAGGGCGGTGATTGTTGTGATTTCATGTTGGTGTGATATATATTTATAATTTCTTCATTATAATGCATGTATGTATGCGAATGTTGCATTATTGATCATACTAATCGGAACTGAGGATGACTGAATAATTGTATGCCATGAATCATGACTTGATTTTATGATTATGAGAATGTACATTGTGGCTTGTTGAATGGATCAGGTGTCGGGTTCCAACACACTAACTTGGATCGGGTGCCACGTTCCAGCAAATATATGGGATCGGGTGTCATGTCCGGTACACTAACTTAGATCGGGTACCATGTACTTGTACATTAACAATTTGGGTATGGGTTTCGTGAGAGGACCAATGACTTGGCATAATTGTATAATTTAAGATTGTGAAATTGTACGTTGTTCGTAAGTGATAATTGATATTGTATATGTTCGGTGTACGCATGTTTATTATTGTTGTAATTACTTATATATGTTTCACCTATTAGGATAGCCGTGTGATCTTACCAGTACAATGTGGTTGTGTACTAATATTGCACTTGCTCTTTCTTTGTTGAGTACAGGGAATCTTCAGGCGGTTATTGACAGACCTCATTTAGGAGACCAGTGATCGACTCAAATTCAAGGGTGAGCCAGTTCTTTTGGGTTGCCATAAGTTCTCTTTTTATTTATGTCCACATCTTCAGACTTAGACTAGTAGTTTAGATTTTCTTATATTTTGGTGGGTTGTACCCATCTCCTTTAGACTTATGATCCTTGTTAGAGTTTTGGTACATTGACTTTCAAGTTCTAGGGAATAATTTCCGCAATGTTTTTTTAGATCTGTGAAATTTATAAGAACTCTACTTGACTATTTCTTTTAAACCTTCTTCTGTATCTTTAAATGCCTTAGTTTTGATTAAGTTGTTTGGTTCTTGGGTTAGCTAATTAGTATTAATGGTTCTCCCACCAGAGGGTTAGTGTGGGTGCCAATCACGATGGTCTGGGTCATGACAAAGTTGGTATCAAAGCCCTAGGTTCGTTGATCTCGATGCACCAAAATGAGTCTCGTAGAGTCTTGCGGAACAATATAAAGACGTATGTACTTTTCTTGGAGAGGCTATACGACTTTAGGAAATCTCTTTGTTTTCTTTTGTCTCCTTTCGTGCTATAACTTGGTTCTAATTGGTATCTGGTAATCCAAATTGGCATCTAATCTCATTCACTCTTTTGTCAGCAGTTAACGCTAGATTCAATGGTGACAGGCACGCAGCTCCCGTTAACGCTCCAGCTGAGGAATCTGCAGCAAGAGGTCACGGTTGAGGCAGGGGTAGAGGAAAAGCTAAGGGAGAGGTTGAGGAAGGTAGCGCCTATTGGGGATGGAGCGACAGTTGAGAATGCTCCCGAAAATGATGCTCCTCCTGGCAACATGAAGATGTAGAGGAGAATGTAGAGGTTGAGAATGAGGAGAATGTTGGACAAGAAGAAGAGGTATAGGTTGAGACTACAGGTATCCTCCCTTAGACCTAGTGTTAGCTCAGTAGATTATGTCATTTCTGAAAGTATTGGTTGGTCCTAGAGTGCTTCCCTCAGTTAAAGCGACTCAAACTCCCGCTAATCCCCATATTATTATCATTGTCCCTAAGTTGGGTGGAACTGTAAGTACTGATGCTTTCTTCCATCCTTTGTTGGGTCCGGTTATGACTGGTAATGAACACGAGATGTTGACTAGGTTCTTGAAGTTGAAACCGCCTGTGTCCCATGGTTCCAAGAGTGAGGACGTATATGAGTTCATTCTTGATTGTTACGAGAGGCTACATAAGTTGGGATTTGTCCATCAGCATGGAGTAGAGTTTGTGGCCTTCTAACTTCAAGGTGAGGCTAAGCAGTGGTGGAGAGCTTATGTGGAATGTAGATCTTCAGCTTTACCCCCACTTACTTGGACCCAGTTTCATGCTCTTTACTTGGAAAAGTATGTGCCACGGACTTTGAGGGATCGTAAGAGGATGAGTTTATGGTTTTGGAGCAAGGTGGTCTGTATGTGGCTGTTTATGAGGCCAAGTTTCATACTTTCTCTAGATATGCTACACAATTTGTGACTATTGAGGAAGAGAGAATCTGCTTATTTGTTAAGGGACTAAATACTGAGTTGCATGTATTTTCTATTCATATGACTTCTGTAGGAAAAAGCTTCAATGAGGTAACAAATTTTGTGAAAAAAGTGGAGGGGGTGAAGCGAGACGGCCAGGCCAAGGCATTGGCTAAGAAAGCCAAGAATTCAGGTAACTTTCAGGGTTCTTACTCTAGAGGTTCAGGGAGACCGACACTTGTAGCCCGACCAATTCAGTCCGCCATGCCTGCTTCTACAATTAATTACTCGGGAACTCCACCTCAGAATTTAATTCAGGATAGCCAGGGAGCCGCACCTTTTGCAAGTAGTAGGCCATCTTTTGATCGCACTAGTTATAATTATGGAGAACCTGGGCATATGAGGAGAGATTGTCCCCACCCATGCATGTTTGATTCCGTGCAGCAGCAGACTAGAGCAGTGGTACTCACCGAAAATGGTAATAATGGTCGAGAACGTCAACAAGGTGGGGAAAGAGGAAATCAGTGAGGTCGGGGAAATGGTAACACAGGTAAGGTATAGCGCAGCTAGGCAGGGAAATCGTCTGTCATGATAAAAATACTCAGTGTTATGCCTTTTCGAGCAAGACCGAGGCGGAGCGTCTGATGCGGTGATCACATGTACTATTCTTGTCAGTGATCGGATGTCTAATATGTTATTTGATCAAGGTTCTGCTTATTCTTATCTGTCCGTTCAGTTTGCCTTGGGATTTCATATGATTTGTGATGTACTTGATGCCCCCATCTATGTCTCCACTCTCGTTGGAGAGTCTGTCATAGTCACCCATGTCTATCGTGTTTATCCTATTTTGTTTATGGTTTTCAAACTTGGGTTGATTTGGTGATTTTGGATATGACTGACTTTGATATAATCTTAGGCATGACTCTGTTTTCCCCTATTATGTTATATTAAATTGTAATACTAAGTCTGTAACTCTAGAAATTCTGGGAAGGGAAAAATTAGAGTGGGAAGGGATGTACAAGCCTAAGCTAGCTAAGATCATATCCTCCATTCGAGCTAGGAAACTAGTAGGACAGAGTTGTTTGGCTTATTTGGCTCATATTCGGGATGTTGAGGTAGAGTCTCCATCTATTGAGTCTATTCCTGTGGTGTCAGAATTTAGAGAAGTGTTCCCTACTGATTTTCTTGGTATGCCTCCGAATAGATATATAGATTTCTGCATTGATTTGGTATCTGGTACCCACCCCATTTCTATTCCTCCATATCGCATGGCCTCGGTAGAATTGAGAGAGCTTAAGGCTCAAATCCAAGAAATTCTTGATAAGGGTTTTATCCGTCCTTGTGCTTCCCCGTGGGGTGCTTCTGTCTTGTTTGTTAAGAAAAAGTATGGTAGTATGAGGATGTGTATAGATTACCGGCAATTGAATAGGGTCACCATTCAAAACAAGTACCCATTCCCTCAAATAGATAATTTTTTTGACCAGTTGCAAGGTGTATCAGTTTTCTCTAAGATTGATCTAAGGCCTCGTTACCATCAGTTGAAGATTTGGCTTGAGAATGTGCCCAAGACGGCGTTTAAGACCAACTATGGGCACTACGAGTTTCTAGTTATGTCGTTTGGGTTGACTAATGTGCATGCAACTTTTATGAGTTTGATGAATGGTGTGTTCAAACCATTTCTTGATTCGTTTGTTATAGTTTTTATTGATGACATTTTGGATTATTCAAAAAGTGAGGAAGAGCATGCCGACCATCTTCGTTTTGTTCTAAGTCTTCTTGGGAAACAAAAGTTGTATGTAAAATTTTCTAAGTGTGAATTTATGTTGACTTGCGTTGCCTTTTTGGGGCATGTAGTTTCAAAAGAAGGGGTAGTGGTAGATCCCCAAAAGATCGAAGCGGTTGAGAATTGGGTTCGGCCTAGCTCTGTGACTGAAGTTAGGAGTTTTGTAGGGCTCGCTAGCTACTATTGTCGATTTGTAAAGAAATTTGCTTCTATTGCCACGCATCTGACTAGATTAACAAAGAAACAGGTACCCTTTGAGTTAACTGAAAAGTGTGAGGAGAGCTTTCAAAATCTCAAGACTCTTCTGACCACAACACATATTCTAGCACTACCGGTGAAAGGTAAGGATTTTATTGTTTATTGTGATGCTTCGCATTCGGGTTTGGGTGTTGTGTTAATGCAGGATAAGAATGTTATAGCTTATGTATCGTGGTAGTTGAAGTTGCATGAGAGGAATTACCCAATACATGGTTTAGAGTTTGCAACGATAGTGTTTGCTCTTAAGATCTGGCAACATTACCTCTATGGTGTCAAGTGTGAGGTATTTACTGATCATCGTAGCTTGCAACATGTGTTTACTCAAAATGATCTAAATTTAAGACAACGCAGGTGGATGAAGTTACTCAAGGATTATGATGTAACCATCCAGTATCATTTGGGCAAGGTTAATGTGGTGGCAGATGCGCTAAGTCAGAAGTCGATGAGTATGGGCAGTCTAGCTTGCTTTAGTGTATCCAAGCAACCTTTCACTAAGGAAATCCAAACATTGGAGTCTAAGTTCATACAGTTGGGCATCTTAGAAAAAGGTGGGGTGTTAGATAGCATTGAAGTAAAGGCCACGTTCATTGAGGAGATTAAGGCCAAACAGTTTGAGGATGAGCATTAGAATGAGCTTAGAAATAAAACAGTATCTGGAAAGGCATAAGAGACCACTCTTGATGCGGGGAGTGTGCTCAATTATAAAGGAAGAATTTGTGTTCCTAAAGTGGGTGACTTGATTTGGAATTTATTGGCAGAATCCCCTGGTTCGCGGTATTCCATTCATTCGGGTATGGCAAAGATGTACCGAGACTCTAAACGACTATATTGGTGGCCAGGCATGAAGAAAGACAGAGGATTTTGTGGCAAAGTGTCAAAATTGCCAATAAGTAAAAGTATGAGCGCCAAAGTCCTGCATCTTTGCTTTAGAGGATGCCAATTCCGGAATGGAAGTGGGAAAGGATAGCTATGGACTTCGTGGTTGGTCTTCCTAAGACTTTGGGAAAGTTTGCTTCTATTTGGGTAGTGGTTGATCGATTGACTAATTCAACCCATTTTATTCTAGTCAGAATAGATTATAATTCTCAACAGTTGGCTAAAAATTATGTAAAAGAGATAGTGAGACTGCACGGGGTTCCCCTTTTTATCATCTCAGACCGTGGTACGCAATTCACATCCAAGTTTTGGAGGAAATTACATGATGAATTTGGCACACAACTCACTTTTAGTACAACTTTCCATCCACAAACGGACGGGCAGTCAGAGAGGACTATTCAAGTGTTTGAAAATATGTTGAGGGCATGTGTGATTGACTTTGAAGGGCATTGGGATAAGTTTCTACCATTGTGTGAGTTCTCCTATAATAATAGTTAGTACTCCAGCATTGATATGGCACCATTTGAGGCACTTTATGGGAGAGGATCTAGATCACCCATATGATGGTTTGAGGCTAGAGATGTGAAACCTTTGGGGGTTGATTTAGTGAAGGATGCTCAAGAAAAAGTGAAGAGTATTCAAGCTAAGATTTTAGCAGCCCAAAGTAGAAAAAATAAGTATGCAGACCATAAGGTAAGAGACATGACATTCAAGACAGGTGAGAAAGTTCTTCTTAAGGTATCACCCATGTAAGGGGTAATGAGATTCGGCAAGAAGGGTAAACTTAGTCCCCAATACATTAGTCCCTTTGAGGTCCTTGACTGTGTAGGGTCAATGGCTTATAGATTGGCTTTACCTCCTAACCTATCGGGAGTTCATCCGGTATTTCATGTGTCCGTGTTGAGGAGATACCATGGTGATGAGGATTACATCAGAAAATGAGACTCAGTTGTGTTAGACAAAGACCTTCAGTATGAGGAGAAATCGATTGCAATTCTTGATTGTGAAGTCCACAAGTTGAGGACCAAGGAGATTAAGTCCGTAAAAGTTCAATGGAAGCATTATCCAGTTAAGGAAGCTACTAGGAAAACCGAGAAGGACATGTGAGACAAATATCCCCATTTGTTCGTCGATTTAGGTACTACTCCATTCTTTCTTTAGCCTATTTTTCCTAAGACCCCGAGTGACAGGTAAATTTGTTTCTATTGTAATGATTGGTTCCTTTGTTATAGAAAAGCCAATGGGGAAAAATTTTGGGTCCGAAATTTTTTTCGTAGTAACTTGGAATTTTCCAACCTAGTACAGATTCAGAAAAAATCAGAATCAGTGAGGTCTAGGGAAATATGGTACCAAATGGGAGATCTAATTATGATTTTGATCGCATGAATATATGTCTAAGACGTTAAGGAACCCGTATAACTTTACGGAATTAAATTCGGGTGAGTAGAATTCCCGAAACAGATCTTAGTGTGAACGGGTTTTTTTTTAGTGTCATTGGATGAGGGTGTGTTGTAAAAAGGGGGTTTGAAACTCTTAAATTTGCTCACTATTTTCGTGCAAGCCACTAATATGGGATTTTCCCGCTAGGGTGGGGCCGTTGCAGTGGGGTGAGGACCGTTGTGGCGGAACAGTCGCAACTTAAGTCAGAAATAAACCCCAAAATTGTTATTTTTTGCAAGTTTCTGTCTTGAGAGCTAGTAGACGACCCCATGTGTTTTCTTTACAGTTTTCCACCATTCTTGAGGGTAAAGCTAAGGTTTTCACTCCCCGAATCCATTTTTCGATCTGTAAAATGTAAATTCATGGGTAATTATTGTTGGGGGAGAGTTTTGAAGTTGTTTGGGTGGTGGGAAAAGCCCTAATTTGGAAATTGAGATCATGGGTTTGACTTAGGGTTGATAGTGTTGATTGTAATCTGGGTGATTAGGCACTGTTTATTGATCCTCGTGTTATATTGATTGTTGTAGACCAAGAACAAGCGGAAAGATTCTGGAAAGGGAAGAATCAAGTTTCATAGGGGATTCAAGTTTTGTACGAGGAAGGTAATGGTTGTTATTTCATGTTGGTGTGATATATATTTGTAATTACTTCATTATAATGCATCTATGTATGTGAATGTTGCATTATTGATCACACTAATCGTAAATGAGGATGATTGAATAATTGTATGCCATGAATCATGACTTGATTGTATGATTATGAGAATGTACATTGTGGCCTGTTGAATGGATCGGGTGTTACATTCTGACACCCTAACTTGGATTGGATGCCACGTTACGGCATATATATGGGATCGGGTGTTACGTCCAGCACACTAACTTGGATTGGGTACCACGTACCAGTACACAAACAGTTTAGGTATGGGTTCCGTGAGAGGACCAATGACTTGGCATAATTGTATAACTTGAGATTGTGAAATTGTACGTTGTTCATAAGTGATAATTGATGTTGTATATGTTCGGTATATGCATGTTTGTTATTATTGTAATGACTTATATATGTTTCACCTATTGGGATAGCTACGTGATCCTACCAGTACATTTTGGTTATGTACTAATACTGCACTTGCTCTTTCTTTGTTGAGTACAGGGCATCTTCAGGCAGTTACTAACAGACCTCACTTAGAAGACCAGTGATCGACTCGAATTCAAGGGTGAGCCAGTTCTTCTGGGCTGCCATGAGTTCTTTTTTTGTTTATGTCCACATCTTTGGACTTAGACTAGTACTTTAGATTTTCTTATGTTTAGCTGGGTTGTACCCATTTCATTTAGACTTATGATCCTTGTTAGAGTTTTGGTACATTGACTTTCAGGTTCTAGGGAATAATTTCCGTAATGTTTTCTTAGAACTTTGGATTTTATGGGAATTCTACTTGACTCTTTAGTTTAAATCTGCTTCCATATCTTTAAATGTCTTAGTTTTGATTACGTTGTTTGGTTCATAGGTTAGCTAATTAGTATTAATGGTTCTCCCACCGGAGGGTTAGTGTGGGTGTCAATCACGATGGTCTATGTATTGACAGTATTCAAATCTAAGTGTTTGGGGAAGAAACCAATCGAATCTTGACGAATTAGGGTCGAAAAATGAACAAGAAAATTCGTGGGTTTTCTGGGCAGGGGACTGGCACACCAGGCATTAGCATGAGGAGTCTGTAGGATGGGCACTGGTGCACTGCGCCACTCAATGTGCCCCAACCCAGGTTCTGTAGTTAGGGCTCTAGCGCCCTGCGCCACTCAATGTGACAGGGTTGCCTGGTCTTCTACCTATTTCCACTTCCTTTCGTTTGAGTTTCCTCGAATCGTACCTATATTTTCTAGTTGATTTCTACACTCTAAGGTACGTCAAATCATCATGAGATCATCCATAAACATGAATCACAACCTTGAATCCATAAATTCAAATTCAAGGAATGTTAAGAGCCAAGTCTAGGGAGTTCTAGGAGTCTTTTCAAAAGTCTTTTACAAATGTTTTAAACTTGTTTTAAACTTGTTTTAAGACTTGGACATTGAGTTGAGTAAGAGTAAGAGTGAAGTTCATTTTCTTTAAAAGATTATATGCGAACTAAGTATTCCCAAAGAGTAAATGTTTTCACATTTAAACAAGAGAGGAAACACCGATTTCCAAAATAGCTTTTGAGCTAGTTTTTGAGTAATAATCTCAAACCACAGAGAACGAGTTATGTGTTTAAATATATGAGTGGAGTATATTTTTTGGGTAGTATTGTGCACCTATATGGGGAAGAGTTTAGATAGCTCAAGTCTCCATAAACCATGTAGCCAACATGGGTAGAAATAGTCATACTTTTTAGATGATTCCATAATTCTTTTAAACATAGCTTAGTGGATCCACTTAGTTGAGGTGTTCTATATCCCATCAAGTTATAGGAAAGTTCTGACGGCGTGGGCGAGATGATGTATCATCACATAGTTCATAGTGATGGTTGTCGGTTAGAGAATCTCCCAAACAGAGTTTATTTTTGTATTCTTATATACAACTGAGAGATTATTGTATTTTCCAATACTTTGAGATGTTATCTATTATTTTAAATGCTTATTATAAACTGCATTCTTATTGTTGTTTTATTTCTGCATTGAGTTGAGTATCCATGAGTTGAGTAAAGCTGAGGTAAGTATTTCTTTCAGATTCCAATTCAAGCTTGCGTACTATTTAGATTTCCCCTTACATTCTCGTACATTCAATGTGCTGACACCATTTGGTTTGCATCATTTATGATGCAGATACAAGTAACCATGATCAACATCCAGAGCCTCGTTGATCCAGTCGAGCATTTTAGAGTCACTTCGCTGGTAAGCCTCCTTGCTTTCCGAAAGATCCCTTTTATATATTGCTTTGTCATTTCAGTTGTAAGGATGATCGAGGGTCTTGTCCAAACGTCCCTCATAGTATTAGAGGCTTCATAGACAGATAGTCATTAGTTCATTAGTCTTGTTCATTTAAGTTGTTTTGATTATAAGACTTGAGTTGCCTTATTGGCCAGTTGAATGTTTTCTTTTATAAAATTCAGTTTATTTCATGAATTTATCTTTGTTGAATAAGTATTCCGATGAGTAGTAAGTCAGGCTAAGGGTTCTTTTTGGGCCAACAATAGTTCTCGAGTGCTAGTCCCGCCTAGGGTGTAGGCTTGAGGCGTGACATTATGGTAATACATTATGTCTTAATGAGTAGGATACATGAGGATTAGTACTTTTTCTCATTCTTCACAACATTTTAATTGATTTAATTTAATGAGTTGGAGTCTAAAAGGATAAATTTTAAACTTTAGTTCTTATGATATTTTTTAAAGCATTTAATATGGTGAGTAGGTGTTGTGAGGGTAAAATTGGAATTTTATTTAATTTAATTTGTTGAGTAAGAGCTAAGAGGGTAAATTTTGAAGTTAAGTTCTTGTATTTTGTTAAGCATTTAATTTGATGAGTAGGAGCTAGGAGAGTAATTTGGAGTTTTATTTAATTTAATCTGATGAGCAGGAGCCAAGACCAAAAGGGTAAATTTTGAATTTTAATTTTAGTGATATTTTCTCAATTATTTATTTTGATGAGTAGGAGCCACGACCAAGGACCAAGAAAGGTATATTTAAATTTTTATTTAATTTAGTTTGATGAATAGAGGTTAAATTTTAAATTTTAATTTTAGTATATTTTGTGAAGTATTTAACTTGATAAGTACGAGCCAGGACCATGGACGGTAATTTAAAATTTAATTTAATTTAATTTGACGAGTAGAAGCAAAGATATTAAATTTTGAATTTTAGTTCTTGTAATGTTTTCTTAAGCATTAAATTTGATGAGTAGGAGTCAAGAGAGTAAATCTAGAGTTTTATTTAATTTAATTTGATGAGTAGGATCCATAAGAGTGAATTTTAAATTTAATTTAATTTAATTTGATGAGTAGGAATCAGGTAAATTTCAAATTTTAAATTCTTGTGATATTTTCTTAATCATTTTATATAGAAATTGTGTTCTATCAAGACAGATTTTAGAAATTACATTATTCTTAAATATTATGAATTAACAATACAAATTTAATATTATACCTGAATAATAAAATGATTTAATAATGAATAAATTTTAAAATTTGTGAACTCTTCACATGCAAAATATCACAAATGAGTATTTCAATTATTTAAAAATTAAAGGTGCTTAATATAAAATATTATAGGGATTAATATCACAATTTATTGATATTTCAGGAGCTAAAAACAAATATAATATGTAACAACATAAAGTTAAAATGATTTAAAAAATATTTTTGAGTCTTATAAATACTTATTTTAGTGGGAATTCAAAACAAAAAAATATGAAGATCTAGATTTGAAAGTCAAATCACTTATACAAAGGATCTAAACTGGAAATGTAATAAATTATTGTATATAAAAGGAAAATTAGAATATGATTCTTAAATTTCATAATTGAAAACAAATAAGAAGGAATCAAATATATTCTACTACCATTAGTTGCAAATTACTTATTGTGCATGAGTTCACTCTACCAAACAACATGATAATTGATCACTATAATTATACTCAGGGTATCAATATTCTACATCATATTTTCTTACATTCTCAATGTATAAGTTTTGGCATGGAAAAAAAGATCAAGCTCACTAACATAGATAGGATGCTAAAAACTCCCATTAAAAGATTGAAGGAAGGTTGAGCTTCAACAACTGAGCGAGATCATGAAGGCAAAATTGGGCAAAGTTGAAGATGTGGCGAAGCAACAAATAGAGCGTTGTGTTGCATTTACATATCAAATCCTTGGAAATGCATTGACTCCTTCTAAGGATGAGTAAAAATCTTCATCAAGTTTCAATGTTGGATTGGACCAACTTGGACTTACTAAATTTACCATATTTATGATTTGAATTTTACATTTCAGTATGTTTATCCTAATATGAAATGAAATAAAACTTATGTCTTTTATTCAGTATGTGTTAATTTTTCATTTATTGACGTTGAAATAAATGAAAAATCATCTCACACTAAATAAACGACATAAGTTTTATTTCATTTCATATTAGGATAAACATACTGAAAAGTAAAATTCAAATCATAAATTTAATAAAACCTATTTGGTCCAACATTGAAACTTGACAAAAAAATTTACTCATCCATAGAAGGAGCCAATGCACTTCCAAGGATTTGATATGGAAATGCAATAACACGCTCCATTTGTTGCTTCACCACATCTTCAACTTCTTTCATGCCTCCAAGATCTCGCTTAGTTGTAGAAGCTCAACAATCTTCATTTTTTTTAATGTGAGTTTCTAGCATCCTTTCTATGTTAGTGACCTTAATCTTTCTTTTCATTGAATAACATCTACTTTATGAATGTATGAAAATGTGATGTAGAATATTAAGACCACGAGTATATTTATAGTGATTAATTATCATATTGTTTGGTAAGAATGAACTAATGTATAATAAATAATTTTTCATAAATGGTAGTAGAGTATTTTGGATCTCTTCTTAGATATCTTTTATATAAGTGGTTTGACTTTCAAATTTGGACCTTCATATTTTGGTCAAACTTCTTGAATTCATAGTAAAATAAGTATTTATAAGAGTCAAAAATATTTTTTAAATCATTTTGACTTTATGTTATTACATACTATATTTGTTTTAGCTCCTAAATTATCAAAATATCGTGATTCTAATTCATAATATTTTATTAAGCACCTTTAATTTTTAATTAATTGAAATAGTCATTCGTGATATTTTGAATCTAAAGATTTCACAAATTTTAAAATTTAACAATTATTAAATATCTTAATTATTTATGTATTATATTAAATTTGTATTGATAATCCATATTTAAGAATAATGTCATTTTTAAAAACAGTCTAGATGTAACTTACTTTCTATATGAAATGATTAAGAAAATACAACAAGAATTAAAATTTCAAATTTACTTGATTCCTACTTAATAAATTAAATTAAATTAAATTTAAATACGTATTGTTATTGAGCCCATGTGTCTAGCAGTTCTAACTGGGTATAGAGCGCCCCTTTTCAATTCATTAACGGGCTTTGGACCACGACTGGATAGACAGAGTCACTAAGACAAATCCAATAACGTATTTTATCAAATCTGACTATACCACCATCTTGGAACCAAGTCAAGAAATCATATATAAATTTATTCATGTTTAGATAAAGTCTAGATCTTTCATGGTAGATATAAAAGTGAAGTTAGTTATTCGACATAGATATAATTCTTTAGCCGGACATAGTCACGACTTAGATCAGAGATGAAAAAAAATTAAAAGAAAGGAACAATAAAAGTAGCTTGTGGCCAACACCCGGGCCTATAGAAGAACTATATACTTTATTCACAACTCCGGTAGTATCCGACAAACTCACAGATCAAGCTAGATTGAAGATGACCGCGCGGACTACCTCCCGTCTTCTGAGATCCTGTTTAGTTGGTATCAGAGCCTAGGAACTTTCATGGTACATATGAGATTGATGTGAAGTATTCGACATAGATATTTTCTTAAAATTAGATGAATTAACTGCTTTGATAATACAAATAAAAAATGATGTACATACTTTTAATAAAGTGTCTACCTCTAAAGTTAATGCGGAAGCACAAACTATGACTACTTTTGTGCAAAGGCCTCTTGAGATTTTGGAAATTAAATTTAAATCAATTTATGATTTTGAAGAACTTCTTGATAAAAAGTTTTCAGAATTTAAAGCAAGTCCTATGGATTTGTCTAAAAGTTTTACTGATGAAATGGAAAAAGCCTCTGATTTTAAAAATCATATTTCTTTAGAATTTAATAAACTTCAGGGTTATCCCAAAAGGAATAGTGGTAATACCAAGTTTGCTCATAAACTTAGCATGCAAACTTATTATTATTCCCGGCCTACTTCTCAAGATGTGTTAATAGAGGAATGTGACTGGAATCAGACCAATGCCTCTTATAGCGGTTCTGAGATTTATGAATGGAACCTTGATGGTCTAACTAATAGACAGCTTACTATTCTTGTTCATAGAATCTTATGTATGTAACTACCTGTAAAAATGTTAAAAATACAGATATAAATATTTGCAAAATAATTATTGCAAGTTTTACTGCCCAACTCAGAGGTTGGTGGGATAATTATATGAGTGTTGAGCAGAAAGTTGTTGTCATTAATGCTACTTCTGGTGCTGAAGAAGTTGATAACTTAGGCATGGCTCTAGTTGCAAATAGAGAAGACGCCGTTTATACCCTAGTGTTAACCATATTAGAACACTTTAATGGTAGATTTACCAATCAGTTCGAAATTGTTCGTACCCTGTTAAATGGTCTACGATGTAGAACCTTGGGAGAATTCAGGTGGTATAAAGATACTTATATGAGTAGGGTACTGGAGTTACCCGAAAATAAATATGAGCATTGGAAAGCTAAGTTCATAGATGACCTTCCCCCCTTATTTGCAGAACGAGTTAGAAAAATCCTTAGAAATGAGCATGGTGAAATTCATTATGATAATTATACTTATGGACGGCTGATAGGCGTCTGCACTCAAGAAGGAATCAATATGTGCAATGAATTAAAGTTATCTAGACAACTTAAGATAGACAAGCTCAGAGAATCGGGGAGTTTGACGAGGATCCGTATGACGATCCTGACGATGATCTGGGAGATGATCTTCCCCGTCCACGTGGGTTATTTCCTTTGCCTCGACCCTTGGTGACCCAAAGAGGGTCCATTCTAAAAATAAAACATTTTGTTTTAATCATCATAAATACCATAAAAATCATAATAATTCTGATAATAGTAATTCTTGCCGTCAAAATCAATGACTTCTTCAATATTATGAATACTGAAGATATCCATCACCATATGATCGATGATTTTCCACATAATTAATTCCTGTACATCTTGGTTGAGCGGAACTACCTTTAATATTGTAACCAATGTTTTATCGGTAAAGAAAGGAGATAGAAAGCTCAATTGTTTAAGATGATAGATATTCCCTAGATAAGAAATCAGGAAGAGAGTTATCACTCCCCTTTTATAATGAATTTCGAAATCGAAGGGGGCTAGCTGTGCTTGCCATCTGGCGAATATCAACTTTGATGTATCATGTTTGAAGTCTTTATCAAACATATATTTTACAAATTGCACAACCAATTTTATTAAAAACTTTTGATTGTATAAATCATCTTGAAACTTTAAGAAGCATTTAATAATGGTTAATATTTCATGCGCCGCCGTAGCATATTTTTTCTAAGCATTGCTCCATTTTTCGGAATTAAATCGAATCAAATATTCATTCTTGTCATGGGGATTGATTTGTTTTAATATTCCTCCATAACCAATGTTAGATGCATCTATCTCGATAATCTTCTGACATGCAGGGTTAGCAAGAGTCAAACAAGGCAAAGATTGAACACAAAGTTTAATAATTTTTACCAACTCGGTGTGACTATTAGTCCAAGGTGCTTTATGATCCTTTTTAAGCCTGTCGTATAAAGGGGCTAAGTCACGAGATGAATTTTTGTAAAAGGGAGAAATGTAATTTAAACTCCCCAAAAATCTTTGTAGTTGCATCCTGTAATGACATCAGGAAATTTTACAGCAAAATCAATCGATTGTTGAGTGGGGTCACCTTCCCCTGACAAATAAGATGTCCTAAAAATCGAACATTAGTTTGGAATAGACTCATTTTTGGCTTAGAAATGACTATACCATTTTGTATAAATTTTTCTTGAAAATGTCCAAATGTTTGATGTGCATTTCAAGAGTCTTTGAATAAACTAAAATGTCATCAATATAAATAATGATGAAGTCTAAGTAGAGATTGAAAATATCATTCATAATTTTCTAAAATTTAGAAGGAGAGTTTTTCAAACCAAATGACATAACATTCCATTCGTATTGTCCAAACGGGACATTGAAGGTTGTTCTATAAGAATACTCTTTAAATATTTGTATCTGCCAATAACCTGATTTTAAATCAAACTTTGAGTATAGGTTGGCATCATATAATCTTGACAATAAATCTCTTTTATTTGGAATAGGATACCTAATCCATTTTAAATATTTGTTTAAAGGTTTATAATTTATTACCAGCCTGGGGACACCTCGTTCCCTTTCTGCTACATTGTTAACATAGAATGCAGTACAAGACCAAGGAGATTTCGAAGGTTTTATCAAACCCTTTTGTAACAAACTGTCAATTTCTCTTTTGCAGAATTCAACCAATTCGGCGTTCATATGACAAGGACGAGACTTGATGGGAATATCATCATCAAAGAAATTATCTTCATATGAAGGGTCACAATATGCTTTTTTCGATTCATACTTGGTTTATTAATATTTATGCCTAGATCTTTGCTCAACCACTCCCTAATTGGTTCTTGAACTGGTGGTCATACCATGGTCAGACAACAAAGATTTTGCCTGACCCCTTCCTAAAGTTATATAAACAATATGTTAAGGTTTCTCCAAACCTTAATAATTTATACCACACAGATCATATCTGCTATATGGAACAAATTGACCAAATCTAATTCTTCATAGAATTCCCTATTCCCTAGATTCATAAATGGACCCCGGAAGTACGTTTTACCGAGGAACAAATTCCTTGTCTATATCGAATTTATTATATTAACTTCTGGGACAAACTGATGAAGAAAGATCCCAAGACAAAGTCCTTATACGGAGAAGAACTTCTAGACCTTATTACCCAGACAATTCATGAATATGGTGCGGCTCCTCCAAAGGAGATAATTGTTGATAGCTCTATCAGGCATATGGCCAGAAGAATTTCCAATTTTGATGGAAACAAAGAAGAAATAATTAATAATTACTTAGACAAAGTCCGAAGGAATATACTCCTTAATATCACTCACTACGAGAAATCCGACACTTCTATGAGGAGTGAAACGAGTGATGATACCCAAAATGATACTAAAGAAGCTCAACTATTTGAGCCAAAAGAACCAGCTTCATGAGATACGCTGAAGGAGACAGAAGATTTCCTATTTGGATTGACAAAGAAAGGCACGATGTGAAGATTATCTTGAACAGTAAAAGGCACTATCAATAGTAAAAATACTGTTGAGCAACAGTAGAAACATTGTTACTAGGGCCTAGATAAGGACCCACTACTGTACTAAGATTCTTTTTTCTTTTTCTATAAATTAGTTTGTTTTATTTGAGTGAAGAGCAGGTTCAGAAACCCTCTCTCTCTTTGTTCTCTCTCTTGTAAAGAACTCTCTCTTGTAATCTGTGAGTTTGCCGGATACTACCGGAGTTGTGAATAAAGTATATAGTTCTTCTATAGGCCCGAGTGTTGGCCAAAAGATACTTTTATTCTTCCTTTCTTTTATTTTCTTTACTTCTGTGATCTGAGTCGTGACTATGTCCGGATAAATAATTATATCTATGTCGGATAACTAATTTCACTTTTATAACTACTATGAAAGATCTAGACTTTATCTAAATATGAATAAATTTATATATGGTTTCTTGACTTGGTTCCGAGATGGTGGTACATTCAGATTTGATGCAATACATTTTTGGCTTTCTCTTAGTGACTCCGTCTAGCCAGCCGTGGTCCAAAGCCCGTTAATGAGTTGAAAAAGGGCGCTCTATACCCGGTTAGAACTGCTAGACACATGGGCTCAATAACAATACGTATTTGAATGTTGACAGACCCTTTGCTTGGGTAAAAGGATTAGATCCTTCCATACAGTCATTAAACTATATAAAAATTTGTATATATTTCGATTCGGAATTATTCTTTGAATTTGGATGTTAACAAGCTAGATTAAAGATGACCGCGCGAACTACCGCCCGTCTTCTGAGATCCTGTTTAGTTGGTATCAGAGCCTAGGAACTTTCATGGTACATATGAGATTGATGTGAAGTATACGACATATATATTTTCCTCTCTTCATGGATCTTGTAGAAACGAGTACTAAGAGTACTAGATTGGAAGAGGTAGATATACCTCAAAACCTTGATTTTTTAAACAAATGGACTATTCCAAAGATTAATATTAAAACCATTTATGATTATGGTTGGCTTGATAAAATCTCTAATAAACAGTTAATTAAAACTATGAAACAATCTTTGGCGTTAAATTCGTCAAAACAGACTATTCGTTTGTTACATAAAAGAGATATTGGATTATATAAACTCCAGTATAATTTCTTGCCTATTGGCATGATTCAAATTGTTTTTAAGTCGTTAACCCTTAAAGGGTTACCAAAGACTTTTCTAGCTGCTTTACGTGATGCTAGAAATTTAAATTTTAGACAATCTTTGATGGGTTCGATTGAATCTATTGTGGCCTATGGTCCAGTCTACTTTAATACTCACCCAAATTTACAATTATCTTTAACTGATGCTAATATTCTTGATGCTTCAACTTTAAATGTTAATATCATGGTTATAATTATGCACCTGGATCTGAATTAATTTGTTTATCTTATATAATCTATTTCAAATTACTTTCTACGTTAAACCCGAGATGTAAGTTATATGATACATCTGCTGAAATGATTTTAGTAGAAACTATTTTTTCTAGATCTAAGGTCACTACTAGGTGACCTATTGTCACGACCCAAAAATGGACGTGATGACACTCGTTTTATCCCACCAAGACAAGTCAGCCTAACACTCACCCATTACAATAAAATGTGGAAATTTCATAATTAACTCAAAAATACCCCCAAAATCTGGTTGTCACGTGTACAAGTCTCTAAAGCATTACAATATATTAGAAAGAAAACGTCAGTCTCAAATGATCTTGTCTCTAAAATAGAACAATATCATAAATAGGAGTAAGAAGGTCCGTTGAGATGACAAACAACTACCTCACAAATCTCCAAGAAGCCTCGAAAAATAAGAGAATGGAAAGTATCACAAAATCCAGGCTCGTAACCTACAAAAAATTTTGTAGAAGCAAGGGGTGAGTACCAAACCACATGGTACTCAGCAAATACACCTCTAAACACAAGCTAAGGGAATAGAATACAGGTACTCCTTACACCCCAACCAAACCTCCACAACTACAACCTGCATAAAACCAGCCCAACCTAAAAGTTCACAGTTTACATAGTACCCAGCTCAACAACAATTACTTTAACAAATTACATATCCTCAACAATAACTCAATATTCATCAATCACACTTTCACAGAAAGGCACTCACAAATATCAACAACACACAATATCAAGTTCATCAAATAGAGGTAATCAAACATCAAGTACTTTCCAACCACCAATAAAACACATAATCATCAAGAATGAAGGATGTCATGGGATGCAATGCAATATGAAACCATGAAATGATATGCCTCAGAATACCAAGTACTCTCTCAACCGTATATACATGATACTCCTCGGAAATACAACGAGAGTTTATGACCCATGGGGGACTCGCGAGGTCCATATACCGACACAGACGATGTCCACAAGTCTGTGCGGATGATCTCCACGCACTATCATAAATCAAACAAATTTTGCACGGACGATCTCCACGTACCCAAATTATAATGTTAACATCTTACCATCCCCAACACGAACGATCTCCACGGGCCCAACTTATACTCAATCTCATGTCAATGCATGTGCACAATATGATTTCAATAAAAGGGATGATACATGTCAATCAAATATCAATATGATATGTAATCACCTCAACTATCACCAGTATACATGTTCAATAAAGAACACAATCACACATAATAAATCAAGTCAATAATATATCAGCTAATGCCCATATGCTTTGGCATTCTCGGATTACAATCCGCATTCTATACTTATAAACTTTCCCTTTATAACACTGGTACTCGTACCAATGTCCGTCACAAACAATTCTCAACACATCACACACAAACAATTAATCACATTGTCTTTATTACCCATTTTTCATCATTAGAATTAATCAATGTGGAAAAGTTAACCCATCACCCAGTCTTATTACCCCCAAACACATATTACAAAGAAATACATGATTTCCATACACTTAACAAAGGTTCAGAAATCCACTTGCCTCAATCAATCAAGAATTTGCTCCCAGACTTGACCCTTCCCCTTTCGTTGTACTTCCAACTCAAAGCAATCTATTTACATTAATGAGCAAAATAAGATTTCAAAACTAACAATACCCATATTGCTATATGTTTAACCTTGACCCAAAAACTCACCCAAGCCAAAAATCAAGTTCTTAAGTTTCAAGCCTAGGGTTAAGTCCCAATTTTTCCAATGTCAACTCTAATAGTTCTCGTATGATGTAATAAACCAATAATTACTTTCCTATCTTAATATAGCGAAACTCGAATTATAGTATAATAATAATAATAAAGAATCTGGAGAAACACTACAATCAACCTACGGACTAACATGTATATCAATTAAAGAACAGTAACATCATTCAAACTTATATGAAAGATTTGCAGTATTTTACCTTATAATCATTCTAATAATTACCTAAAACAATTACCCACTAAAACTTGTCCCCCAAATTCAAAGAACCCACGTGCAACAACATTAATTGAAAGCAACAATAGCTTCTAAAATCTATATGCTACTCCTTATCCTTCCCGTGAAAACATATTAATTGCTTCATGAATTAACAATTCATTACGTGTTTAAAGAGTTCCAATTTCAAATCTCACCTGGATGCAGTTCGCAACTTGCGATGCCGAAACCCTTGTCCGTTCCTTCTTTCCGTTTTTACTTCTTTTCTCAATTAATTATGTACTAAAAGTGATAAATTTAACTCACTTATTTTATTAAATATAGGCTAAATGGTATAGGGTCTTAAATAAATTACCACTTTAGCCCATTAACTATCGATTAAGTCATTTATCTACAATTACCCATCAATTAATTAACTCAAGTTAAACGAATAGTTCAAAATTCTCAAAAATAACCTACCGGGTCATTACATTATCCACCACTAAAAATCATGTTCGTCCTCGAACATAAGGAAGAAGAATAAATTTTAACCAATGTTACCAACAATCTGAGGTATGATCATTCAGAGTCTGTGTTCATCTCTCCAAGTAAGCTCCTCCTTAAAACCATTCTATCAAGATCAAATACTAAGAACTAAACTTTCGAATCAAACTTTGGAAGATTTATAATCCAAGAGTGATTATCAAGCCACATGCTAATCCATTAACCCAATCTAAACCGAAACACAATGGACCATAACACAACCATCAGGACAAATTTTTTTCTCACATAACCATGATAAAATTCTAAATCAATACTGGCTACAACTAGAAGTGGACTTTAACCAACTACCACACTCTCATATTGCACAAACCATCACAGATCTTATCAAGATTTCCTTTTCACAACACAAACTTTCCACGAGCCTAAGTTATAAAAAATCAAATCTTTAGACATCAGGTACTCATCAAGGGAGAATAAACTTATCTAACCAAAAGAAGGGAAAGATCAAGTAACTACCCAACAAGCAATACCCCCCAAAATGCAGAACCTCTAATAACACTTTCAAACCAAGTAACTATTCATATTAGCTTTTCTATAAGTTCTTATAAGTAAGGTTGTGCATATAGAACTACTGGTATACTTCAACTGTTCCAAACAACATCAAATTTGCCATAACTGAAATGACCAAGTCTGCCCAAGAATCCTACCCTATCAAGACGACATAAGAGGATCGGTACACCCGATCCACCACTAGGAATTCTCCCATAGATGTAGAAACACATGTATATGAAACGAATCATTCTGCAAATCATGTACGAAACGAAAAAGGTGGTTACATATGAATGTACGGAAGTAAGAACGAATAACACAAGATACTCCTTCCATAGTTCCCATATAAATAAAATTCCAATCTTCTGACTCCATCTCTCGATTTTTAGCCACTCACAATCAACCAGTCAGATCCTTATTACAATATTACAAACTAGATTCGTCAAACACCACATACTTCTCACAGTACTCCACTGAAGCTAACACTCTTAATACCAACAAACATCATAACTACACCATCCATTTACTTTACTCTCAACCTTTCACTAGTATCAAAATCTTCTTTGCAAACACATTGTCGCCTCCAAAAAAAATTCAAATTATGGCTCCCACTCTTTCCATTTAAGAATTTCATGACATATACAGTTCACACCCAAGACTGATAGCACTATTTCCAAATCTAAAAGTACTTTACTATCAAGATACAACAATTGAATCACACTCAATGTCAACTTCACGTAATTTTGTAGATACCAAATTTCAACTAATATTCAAAACCATCATATACCTCATACCAACACTTAAGAAATTCTTGGTCACTACAATAATTCGGTATACTATAAGCTCATAACCTCTATTTACCATTCAGTGTCTATGAAATGCATCACAAAAGTCTTGTAGTCCCATTTAAATGAGTAGTTTCAATTCCCTAAAATTCCTCAATAACCAAACCATGTATAACTATAGGTCCATACTGTTGCGCATCCATAAGTCACAAACTATCATTTGAACAATCTAGCCTGTCATAACCATGTAGAATCTTTCACACATCATTGTTTGTCTCCCAAATCAAAACTCAATCTTCATTAAAGTCATTGATAAACCTCTAGACAGTTTGTACCGAATCAAGCCACCTTGCATAATCATTTCTAAACTCAAAGGCAAAAATTCCTACAACCTTTCAACTTCGAACCAAAAATCTATACAAGTTGACTTATTCCTTCAGCTTTCTTAAATTCGTTCCATAAAGCGAATTTCAAATACTTCGAACTCTTCAATACACCAAATTTTATTCTTTTTGCTAACTGATTTACCAGACTTATTCTTTCGCCAACAACCCATGTCATTTTTACCTTATCATCTAAACCATAACATTATGTGAAACCTCCTTTAGGTCCTTTAAAAAAAATTTACCCAATTTACGACTCAAATTATGCCCAAGTCCTTCCAAATGCTCAATATTTAATGCGATCAATCATTTCTTACCTTACCAATCCATACCTTGACAAAACAGACTACCACGAACATAAACTCACCATGAAAAACTTGAATTTCGTTCCCAACCGTGTAACACAATCCAATTATCTATCAACACTAGCCCATACATGGAAGATTTTTATGAATGCTTGTATCTTAGATTTTCATTAATCGCCTCTCCATCGACCTTATCATAACCACCTCAAGACATATAATCATACTCATTATCAACCTCAAAACCACAAAAGAACTTATCAGCACAACTCAAGCTAAACTCCTGTAGGCTTCTTTCTCAAATCTTATCAAACAACTTTTATCTGATATGAACTACATGTAACACTATCACTATAATCATAACAAAACAGACAGAACAAGTGTCTCTGGATCCAATTTTCAACTCTCTAAATATATATATTTATCCCTTGCAATCAGAGTAAATAATCTTTGCTCGCACCTCCTTCTGAAGGCTACACTACATTCTACTTTTTTTTTTCATTATGACTCTAGCTCCTTTCAATTCTATTCGAGTAGTGTTCCAGTATCTCCTAAAACTCCTAAAACTTTTCATACCACCATGTTACTCACCAAATAGAAGAAAACCACAACATTAGACACTCGCAAGTCGTCATGACCATACAAAATCCATTAAACCACCAATCATTATTATATAGTTGCATCTCAATCACAATCCATCACGAACTCTTACTACCATTATGCTCAGTCAGCCTTCAACATCACCACAAAGTCAACCTTATCATCGATATGACACCTCAAACTCAGTTATACCAATCAAATGCAAAAGACTAACTCAATTTTATACACACTTTCTTACTAAAATTTTCAATTATCTTCACGCAAGTATACTCGTTGGGACTTCCTTTACCCATAAGACTGTCATTCTAATATCGATCCACTTCCATGGAGCTTACAATGAAATCACCACTCATTTAAAATTCTCGAGATACATTCCACAAACTGAATGCATTAATACTGTACCCAAATATCCACCACTAAAAGCTTTCTTATAAATAATGGTTAACTCATTCGTTCGTAGTAACAAGCTAGTTGGTTTCTCAAATATGAATGCAACATCAAATATTATTATATGAGCATGTGATACAATTGATAACTCCTTAAGTAGTTAGTATTCACACTTGACAATCGATGTGTCCATTTTCATATACCACTGTATCACACAACGAAAGTCTATTACATCGATCACTAGAACACATCATACCTATACCTAGAAGATTGTACCCAAATAGCCCACACATTTCTATCTATTGAATACCTACAACACATTCTTAAATTAATACCGTTTCTATCCCAAGAGATATGCATTCTTTCTTAGATCAGGTCGGTAGTAGAAGTAACACATTCCGTAACTCTATCCAAGTAAACATCAATACTATTGTAGTAGTCGGATCATGACCTTCTTTGATAACATTCAATCTACAAAATCGCAATAAAGGTTCTGACCACAATTGGCGCAACATCCTTCTCATGATTCGCTAAGAAATCCATACATGTTATAACCACTTTACTAACTGTATTTTGCGAAGTTACAATGTTCCTTATCTAGCCATTATTTTAATCATCCACTTCCAATTGTCAAACCACCCCATATATTGCCTATACCACACAAGTGTTGATCCCACTACTAGATGACTTGCCCAAAAAAAGTATACGCTCATGAAGTCACTAAAACCACTGTTCAACTTAACCATTCAAATATCCTCAAAATGTTTCGTCAAGTCAACACTTAACTCAATCTATTTGAATCGTTGAACATTCCAAATCCGACAACACACCTTCCCATAAGTCTATCACTTCCACAATTGTAACATATCTAAAATCCAAGAAAATACAACACACCAAATACTCACATGACGAATTACGCACGAGTCATTGCATAAAAGAGAGACAATGAAGTGCAACGATAAGAATCAAATAGGACCAAGGACGCACGATAGAGATTCAAAAGGTGAAGATTTTACCTAAAAGTCACTATAGCCTCTTATAGATAAGTACATACGTCTCCGTACTAATCCTCGAAACTCTACTTAGACTCAGCTTATCCAAACGTGAGACCTATGAACCTTCGCTCTGATACCATATTGTCACGACTCAAAAATGGATGTGATGACACTCGTTTTATCCCACCAAGACAAGTCATCCTAGCATTCACCCATTACAATAAAATGCGAAAATTTCATACTTAACTCAAAAATATCCTCAAAATCTAGTTGTCACGTGTACAAGCCTCTCAAGCATAACAATAGATTTGAAAGAAAATGTAAGTCTCAAATGATGTTGTCTCTAAATTAGAACAATATCATAAATAGGAGTAAGAAGTTCCGTTAAGATGACAAACAACTTCCTTACAAATCTCCAAGAAGCCTCGAAAAATAAGAGAATGGAAAGTATCACAAAATCCATGCTCGTAACCTACAAAAAAAATTGTAGAAGCAATGGGTGAGTACCAAACCACACAGTACTCAACAGGTACACTTTTAACCACAAGCTTAGGGAATACAATACGGGTAGTCCTTACACCCAACCAAACCTCCACAACTACAACCTGCATTAAACCAGCCCAACCTAACAGTTCACATTTTACATAGTACCCAACTCAACAACAATCACTTTAACAAATTACATATCCTCAACAACAAACTCAATATTCATCAATCACACTTTCACAGAAAGACACACACAAATATCAACAATACACAAGATCAAGTTCATCAAATAGATGTAATCAAACATTAAGTACTTTCCAACCACCAATAAAACACATAATCATCAAGAATGAAGGATGTCATGGGATGCAATGCAATATGAAACCATGAAATGATATGTCTGAGAATACTAAATACTCTCTCAATCGTATATACATGATACTCGTCGGAAATACATCGAGAGTTCATGACACATGGGGGACTCGCGAGGTCCATATACCGACACGGACGATCTCCACGCACTATCATAAATCAAATAAATTTTGCACGGACGATCTCCACATGCCCAAATTAAAATTTTAACATCTTACCATCCCAGCACAAACTATCGCCATGTGACCAACTTATACTCAATCTCATGTCAATGCATGTGCACAATATGATTTCCATAAAAGGGATGATGCATCTTAATTAAATATCAATATGATATGTAATCACCTCAACTATCACCAGTATACGGGTTCAATAAAGAACACAATCACACATAATAAATCAAGTCAATAATATATCAGCTAATTCCCATATGCTTTGGCATTTTCGGATTACAATCCGCATTCTATAGTAATAAATTTAGCCTTTACAACACTAGTACTCGTACACATGTCCATCACAAAAAATTCTCAACACATCATACACAAACAATTAATCACATTGCCTTTTATTACCACTTTTTTATTATTAGAATTAATCAATGTGGAGAAGTTAACCCATCACCCAGTCTTATTACCCCCAAACACATATTACAAAGAAATACACGAATTCCATACACCTACAAGGGTTTAGTAATCCACTTGCCTCAATCAATCAAGAATTCGTTCCTGGACTTGAACCACCCCCTTTTGTTGTACTTCCAACTCAAAGCAATCTATTCACATTATTGACCACAATAAGATTTCAAAACTAACACCACCCATATTGCTATATGTTTAACCTTGACCCAAAAACTCACCCAAGCCAAAAATCAAGTTCTTAAGTTTCAAACCTAGGGTTAAGTCCCAATTTTTCAAATATCAACTCTAATAGTTCTCGTATGATATAATAAATCAATAATTACTTTCTTATCTTAATATAGCGAAACTCGAATTATAGTATAATAATAATAATAAAGAATCTAGAGAAACACTAAAATCAACCTACGGACTAACTTGTATATAAATTAAAGAACAGTAACATCATTCAAACTTATATGAAAGATTTGCAGTATTTTACCTTATAATCATTCTAATAATTACCTAAAACAACTACCCACTAAAACTTGTCCCCCAAATTCAAAGAACCCACGTGCAACAACATTAATTGAAATCATTTATAGGCTAAATGGTATAGGGTCTTAAATAAATTATAACTTTAGCCCATTAACTATCGATTAAGTCATTTATCTACAATTACCCATCAATTAATTAACTCAAGTTAAACGAATAGTTCAAAATTCTCAAAAATAACCTACCGGGTCATTACATTATCCACCACTAAAAATCATGTTCGTCCTCGAACATAAGGAAGAAGAATAAATTTTAACCAATGTTACCAACAATCTGAGGTATGATCATTCAGAGTCGGTGTTCTTCTCTCCAAGCAAGCTCCTCCTTAAAACCATTCTATCAAGATTAACTACTAAGAACTGAACTTTCGAATTAAACTTTGGAAGATTTATAAATCAAGAGTGATTATCAAGCCACATGCTAAACCATAAAACGAATCTAAACCGAAACACACTGGACCATAACACAACCATCAAGACAAATCTTTTCTCACATAACCATGACAAAATTCTGAATCAATACTGGCTACAACCACAAGTGTACTTTAACCAACCACCACACACTCATAATGCACAAACCATCACAGATCTTATCAAGATTTCCTTTTCACAACACGATCTTTTCACGAGCTTAAGTAATAAATAATCAAATCTTTAGACATTATGTACTCATCAAGGGAGAATAAACTTATCGAACCCAAAGAAGGGAAAGATCAAGTAACCAATCAACTAGCAATACCCCCCTAGAATGTAGAGCCTGTAAATACACTCTCAAACCAAGTAACTATTCATATAAGCTTTTCTATAAGTTCTCATAAGTGAGGTTGTGCATGTAAAACTATTGGTATATTTCAACTATTCCAAACAACATCAAATTTTCCATAACTGAAATGACCAAGTTTGCCCAAGAATCCTACCCTATCAAGACGACATAAGAGGATCGGTACACCCGATCCACCACTAGGAATTCTCCCATAGATGTAGAAACACATGTATATGAAACGAATCATTCTGCAAATCATGTACGAAACGAAAAAGGTGGTTACATATGAATGTACGGAAGTAAGAACGAATAACACAAGATACTCTTTATATAGTGCCCATATAAATAAAATTCCAATCATCTGACTCCATCTTTTGATTTTTAGCCACCCACAATCAACTAGTAAGATCCCCATTATAATATTACAAATACTCGATTCGTCAAACCCCACATACTTCTCACAGTACTCCAATGAAGCTAAAACTATTAATACTAACAAACATTAAAACTACACCAGCCATTTACTTTACTCTCAACCTTTCACTAGTATCACAGTCTTCTTTGCAAACACATCGTCGCCTCTATATAAAATTCAAATTATGGCTCCCTCTCTTTCCATCTAAGCATTTCATGATATATACAGGTCACACCCAAGACCGATAGCACTAATTCCATATCTAAAAGTACTTTACTATCAAGATACAACAATTGAATCACACTCAATGTTAACTCCACGTAATTTTCCAGATACCAAATTTCAACTAATATTCAAAACCATAATATACCTCATACCAACACTTTAGAAATTCTTGGTCACTCCAATAATTCAGGATACTATAAGCTCATACCCTCTATTTACCATTCAATATCTATGCAATGCATCACAAAAGTCTTGTAGTCCCATTTAAAATAGTAGTTTCAATTCCCTAAAATTCCTCAATAACCAAACCATGTATAACTGTAGGTCCATACTGTTGCGAATCCATAAGTCACATACTATAATTTGAACAATCTAGCCTGTCATAACCATGTAGAATCTTTCACACATCATTGTTTGTCACCCAAATCAAAAATCAATATTCATTAAAGTCATTGATAAACCCCTAGACAGTTTGTACCGAATCAGTCCACCTTGCATAATCATTTCTAAACTCAAAGGCGAAAATTCCTACAACCTTTCAACTTCGAACCAAAAATCTATACGAGATGACTTATTCCTTCAGCTTTCTTAAATTCTTTCCATGACGCAAATTTCAAATACTTCGAACTCTTCAATACACCAAAATTTTATTCTTTTTGCTAACTCACTTACTAGTCTTATTCTTTGGCCAACAACCCATGTCATTTTTACCTTATCCTTTAAACCATAACATTATGTGAAACCTCCCTTAGGTCCTTTAACAATAAAAAATAACCCAATTTACCACTCAAATTATGCGCAAGTCCTTCCAAATGCTCAATACTTAATGCGATCAATCATTTCTTACCTTACCAATCCATACCTTGACAAAACAAACTACCACGAACATAAACTCACCATGAACAACTTGAATTTCGTTCCCAACCGTGTAACACAATCCCATTATCTATTAACACTAGCTCATACGTTGAAGATTTTTATGAATTCATGTATCTTAGCTTTTCATTAATCGTCTCTCCATCGACCTTATCATATCCACCTCTACAAATATAATCATACTCATTATCAACCTAAAAACCACAAAAGAACTTATCATCACAACTCAAGTTGAACGACAGTAGGCTTCTTTCTCAAATCTTATCAAACAACTTTTATCTGATATGAACTACATGTAACACTATCACCATAATCATAATAAAACAGATAAAACATGTCTCTTTGGATCCAATTTTCAACCCTCTAAATATATATATTTAGCGCTTGCAATCAGAATAAATAATCTTTGCTCGCACCTCCTTCCGAAGGCTATACTACATTCCACTAACTTTTTTTTCATTATGACTCTATCTCCTTTCAATTATATTCGAGCAGTGTCCCACTATCTCCTAAAACTCTTAAAACTTTTCATACCACCATGTTACTCACCAAATAGTAGAAAACCACAACATTAGATACTCACGGGTCGTTATTACCATACAAAATCCATTTAACCACCAATCATTATTATATAATTGCATCTCAATCACAATCCATCACGAACTCTTACTACCATAATATTTAGTCAACCTTAACATCGATATGACACCTCAAACTCAGTTATACCAATCAAATCCAAAGGACTAACTAAATTTTATACACACTTTCTTACTAAAATTCTCAATTATCTTCACGCAAGTATACTCGTTGGGACTTCCTTTTCCCATAAGCTTGTCATTCTAATATTGATCCACTTTCATGGAGCTTACAATGAAATCACCACTCATTTAAAATTCTTGAGATATATTCCACAACCTGAATGCATTAATATTGTACCCAAAGATCCACCACTAAAAGCTTTCTTATAAATAATGCTTAACCCATTCGTTCGTAGTAACAAGCTAGTTAGTTTCTCAAATATGAATGCAACATCAAATCCTAATATATGAGCATGCGATACAATTGATTAGTCCTTAAGTAGTTAGTATAGACACTTGACAATAGATTTATCCATTTTCATACTTTACTGTATCACGCAATGAAAGTCTATTACATCGATCACTAGAACACACCATACCTACCGAGAAGATTGTACCCAAATAGCCCACACATTTCTATCTATTGAATAACTACAAAACATTCTTAAATCTATTCTGTCTCTATCCCAAGAGATATGCATTTTTTCTTAGATCAGGTCGATAGTAGAAGTAACACATTCCGTAACTCTAACCAATTAAACATCAATACTATTGTAGTAGTAGGATCATAACCTTCTTTGATACATATTCAATCTATAAAATCGCTGTAGAGGTTCTGACCACAATTGGCGCAACATCCTTCTCATGATTCGCTAAGAAATCCATACATGTTATAACCACTTTACTAACTGCATTTTGCGAAGTTACAATGTTTCTTATCTAGCCATCATTTTAGTCATCCACTTCCAGTTGTCAAACCACTCCAGATATTGCCTATACCACACAAGTATTGATCCCACTACTAGCTGACTAGCCCAAAAAAAGTATACTCTCATGAAGTCCCTAAAACCACTGTTCAACCTAACCATCCTAATATCCTCAAAATGTTTCATCAAGTCATCACTTAACTCAATCTATTCGAATCGTTGAACATTCCAAATCCGACAACACATCCTTCCCATAAGTCTATCACTTCCACATTTGTAACAAATCTAACATCCAAGAAAATAGAACTCACCAAATACTCACATGAGGAATTACGCACGAGTCATCACATAAATGAGAGAGAATGAAGTGAAGTGATAAGAATAAAATCGGACCAAGGACGCACGATAAAGATTCAAAAAGTGATGATTTTTCCTAAAAGTCACTATAACCTCTCAAAGATAAATACAAACGTCTCTGTACCGATCCTCGAGACTCTACTTAGACTCAGCCTGTCCACACGTGAGACCTATGAATATGGGCTCTGATACCATATTGTCACAACCCAAAAATGGACGTGATGACACTCGTTTTATCCCACCAAGACCAGTCAGCCTAGCACTCACCCATTACAATAAAAGGCGAAAATTTCATAATTAACTAAAAAATACCCGCAAAATTTGGTTGTGACGTGTACAAGCCTCTAAAGCATTACAATAAATTTGAAAGAAAATGTAAGTGTCAAATGATGGTGTCTCTAAAATAGAACAATATCATAAAACGGAGTAAGAAGGTCCGCTGAGATGACAAACAGCTACCTCACAAATCTCCAAGAACCCTCGGAAAATAAGAGAATGGAAAGCATCACTAAATCCAGGCTCGTAACCTACAAAAAAAATTGTAGAAGCAATACGTAAGTACCAAACCACATGGTACTCAACAAGTACACCTCTAAACACATGTTAAGGGAATAGAATATGGGTATTCCTTACACCCCAACCAAACCTCCACAACTACAACCTGCATAAAACTAGACCAACCTAACAATTCACAGTTTACATAGCACCAACCTCAACAACAATCACTTTAACAAATTACATATTCTCAACAACAAACTCAATATTCATCAATCAAACTTTCACAGAAAGACACTCTCAAATATCAACAACACACAAGATCAAGTTCATCAAATAGAGGTAATCAAACATCAAGTACTTTCCAACCACCAATAAAACACATAATCATCAAGAATGAAGGATGTCATGGGATGCAATGCAATATGAAACCATGATATGATATGCCTCAGAATACCAAGTACTCTCTCAACCGTATATACATGATACCCCTCGGAAATACATCGAGAGTTCAAGACCCATGGCGGCTCGTGAGGTCCATATACCGACACAGACGATCTCCACGCACTATCATAAATCAAACAAATTAGGCACAAATGATCTCCACGTGCCCAAATTATAATTTTAACATCTTACCATCTCCAGCACGGACGATCTCCACGTGCCCAACTTTTACTCAATCTCATGTCAATGTATGTACACAATATGATTTCACTAAAAGGGATGATGCATCTCAATCAAATATCAATATGATATGTAATAACGTCAACTATCACCACTATACGGGTTCAATAAAGAACACAATCACACATAATAAATCAATTCAATAATATATCAGCTAATGCCCATATGCTTTGGCATTATTGGATTACAATCCGCATTTTATACTAATAAACTTTCCCTTTATAACACTGGTACTCGTACAAATGTCCATCACAATCAATTCTCAACACATCACTCACAAACAATTAAACACATTACCTTTTATTACCCCTTTTTCATCATTAGAATTAATTAATGTGGACAAGTTAATCCATCACCCAGTCTCATTACCACCAAACACATATTACAAAGAAATACACTAATTCCATGCACTTAACAAGGGTTTAGAAATCCACTTGCCTCAATCAATCAAGAATCCGCTCCCGGACTTGAGCCTTCCCCTATTGTTGTACTTCCAACTCAAAACAATCAATTCACATTAATGACCACAATAAGATTTCAAAACTAACAACACCTATATTGCTATATGTTTAACCTTGACCCAAAAACCCACCCAAGCCAAAAATCAAGTTCTTAAGTTTCAAGCCTAGGGTTAAGTCCCAATTTTTCCAATATCAACTCTAATAGTTCTCGTATGATATAATAAACCAATAATTACTTTCTTATCTTAATATAGCGAAACTCGAATTATAATCTAATAATAATAATAAAATAATAAAGAAACTAGAGACACACTAAAATCAACATGCGGACTAACATGTATATCAATTAAAGAACAGTAACATCATTCAAACTTATATCAAAGATTTTCAATATTTTACCTTATAATCATTCTAATAATTACCTAAAACAACTACCCACTAAAACTTGTCCCCCAAATTCAAAGAACCCACGTGCAGCAACATTAATTGAAAGCAGCAATAGCGTCTAAAATCAATATGCAACTCCTTATCCTCCCCGTGAAAACATATTAATTGCTTCATGAATTAACAATTCATTACGTGTTTAAAGAGTTCCAATTTGAAAACTCACCTGGATGTAGTTCGCAACTTCCGATGCTGAAACCCTTGTATGTTCCTTCTTTCCGTTTTTACTTCTATTCTCAATTAATTATGTACTAAAAGTGATAAATTTAACTCACTTATTTTATTAATTATAGGCTAAGTGGTATAGGGTCTTAAATAAATTATCACGTTAGCCCATTAACTATCGATTAAGTCATTTATCTACAATTACCCATCAATTAATTAACTCAAGTTAAACGAATAGTTCAAAATTCTCAAAAATAACCTACCAGGTCATTAAATTATCCACCACTAAAAATCATGTTCTTCCTCGAACATAAGCAAGAAGAATAAATTTTAACCAATGTTACCAACAATATGAGGTATGATCATTCACAGTCGTTGTTCATCTCTCTAAGTAAGCTCCTCCTTAAAACCATTCTATCAAGATCAACTACTAAGAACTAAACTTTCGAATCAAACTTTGGAAGATTTATAAATCAAGAGTGATTATCAAGCCACATGCTAACCCATAAACCCAATCTAAACCGAAACACACTCGACCATAACAAAACCATCAGGACAAATCTTTTCTCACATAACCATGATAAAATTCTGAATCAATACTGGCTACAACCACAAGTGGACTTTAACCAACCACCACACACTCATAATGCACAAACCTTCACAGATCTTATCAAGATTTCCCTTTCACAAGACAATCTTTTCACGAGCTTAAGTTATAAAAAAATCAAATCCTTAGACATCAGGTACTCATCAAGGGAGAATAAACTTATCTAACCCAAAGAAGGGAAAGATCAATTAACCACCCAACATGCAATAACCCCCAGAATGCAGAGCCTCTAATAACACTTTCAAATCAAGAAACTATTCATATTAGCTTTCTATAATTTCTCATAACTAAGGTTGTGACGATAGAACTAGTGGTATACTTCAACTATTCCAAACAACATCAAATTTGCCATAACTGAAATGACCAAGTCAGCCCAAGAATCCTACCCTATCAAGAGGACAAAAGAAGATCGGTACACCCGATCCACCACTAGGAATTCACCCGTAGATGTAGAAACACATGTATATGTAACGAATCATACTCCAAATCATGTACGAAACGAAATAGGTGGCCACATATGAATATACGGAAGTAAGATCGAATAACACAACATACTCTTTCCATAGTGGCCATATAAATAAAATTCCAATCATCTGACTCCATCACTCGATTTTTAGCCATACACAACCAACCAGTCAGATTCCCATTACAATATTACAAATACTCGATTCGTCAAACCCCACATACTTCTCAAAATACTCCACTGAAGCTAACACTCTTAATACCAACAAACATCATAACTACACCAGCCATTTACTTTACTCTCAACCTTTCACTAGTATCAAAGTCTTCTTTGCAAACACATCGTCGCCTAAAAAAAAATTCAAATTATGGCTCCCACTTTTTCCATTTAAGCATTTCATGACATATAGAGGTCACACCGAAGACTAATAGCACTAATTCCAGATCTAAAAGTACTTTACAATCAAGATACAACAATTGAATCACACTCAGTGGCAACTCCACGTAATTTTTCAGATACCAAATTTCAACTAATATTCAAAACCATCATATACCTAATACCAACACTTAAGAAATTCTTGGTCACTCCAATAATTCGGTATACTATAAGCTCATAACCTCTATTTACCATTCAATGTCTATGAAATCGATCACAAAAGTCTTGTAGTCCCATTTAAAATAGTAGTTTCAATTCCCTAAAATTCCTCAATAACCAAACCATGTATAACTGTAGGTCCATACTGTTGCGAATCCATACGTCACATACTATAATTTGAACAATCTAGCCTGTCATAACCATGTAGAATCTTTCACACATCATTGTTTGTCACCCAAATCAAAAATCAATATTCATTAAAGTCATTGATAAACCCCTAGACAGTTTGTACCGAATCAGTCCAACTTGCATAATCATTTCTAAACTCAAAGGCGAAAATTCCTACAACCTTTCAACTTCGAACCAAAAATCTATACGAGATGACTTATTCCTTCAGCTTTCTTAAATTCTTTCCATGACGCAAATTTCAAATACTTCGAACTCTTCAATGCACAAAAAAATTATTTTTTTTGCTAACTCACTTACCAGTCTTATTTTTTGGCCAAAAACCCATGTCATTTTTACCTTATCCTTTAAACCATAACATTATGTGAAATCTCCCTAGGGTCCTTTACCAATAAAAATAACCCAATTTATGACTCAAATTATGTGCAAGTTCTTCCAAATGCTCAATACTTAATGCGATCAATCATTTCTTACCTTACCGATCCTTACCTTGACAAAACAGACTACCACGAACATAAACTCACTATGAAAAACTTGAATTTCGTTCCCAACCGTGTAACACAATCCCATTATCTATCAACACTAGCTCATACATTGAAGAATTTAATGAATTCTTGTATCTTAGCTTTTCATTAATCGCCTCTCCATCGACCTTATCATATCCACCTCAACAAATATAATCATACTCATTATCAACATCAAAACCACAAAAGAACTTATCATCACAACTCAAGTTGAACGCCTGTAGGCTTCTTTCTCAAATCTTATCAAACAACTTTTATTTGATATGAACTACATGTAACACTATCACCATAATCATATCAAAATAGATAGAACATGTGTCACTGGATCCAATTTTCAACCCTCTAAATATATATATTTAGCCCTTGCAATCAAAGTAAATAATTTTTGCTCGCACCTCCTTCCGAAAGCTACACTACATTCCACTAATTTTTTTTAATTATGATTCTAGCTCCTTTCAATTCTATTCGAGCAGTGTCCCTGTATCTCTTAAAACTCCTAAAACCTTTCATACCACCTTGTTACTCACCAAATAGTAGAAAACAACAACATTAGATACTTGCAAGTCGTCATTACCCAACAAAATCCATTTAACCAAAAATTATTATTATATAGTTGCATCTCAATCACAATCCATCACGAACTCTAACTACCATTATGCTCAGTCAGCCTTCAACAACACCACAAAGTTAACCTTATCATCGATATGACACCTCAAACTCAGTTATACCAATCAAATCTAAAGGACTAACTCAATTTTATACACAATTTCTTACTAAAATTCTCAATTATCTTCACGCAAGTATACTCGTTGGGACTTCCTTTACCAATAAGCTTGTCATTCTAATATCGATCCAATTCCATGGAGCTTACAATGAAATCACCACTCATTTAAAATTCTCGAGATATATTCCACAACCTGAATGCATTAATATTGTACCCAAAGATCTACCACTAAAAGCTTTCTTATAAATAATGCTTAAACCATTCGTTCGTCGTAACAAGCTAGTTGGTTTCTCAAATATGAATGCAACATCAAATCTTATTATATGAGCATGTGATACAATTGATAACTCCTTAAGTAGTTAGTATTCACACTTGACAATCGATGTATCAATTTTCATATACCACTGTATCACACAATGAAAGTCTATAAGATCAATGACTAGAACACATTACACCTACCGAGAAGATTGTACCCAAATAGCCCACACATTTCTATATATGAAATAACTACAAAACATTCTTAAATATATTCCATCTCTATCCCAAGAGATATGCATTCTTTCTTAGATCTTGTGGGTAGTAGAAGTAACACATTCCGTAACTCTAACCAAGTAAACATCAATACTATTGTAGTAGTCGGATCATGACCTTCTTTGATACACATTCAATCTATAAAATCGTAGTAGAGGTTCTGACCACTATTGGTGCAACATACTTCTCATGATTCGCTAAGAAATCCATACATGTTATAACCACCTTACTAACTGTATTTTGCGAAGTTATAATGTTGCTTATCTAGCCATCATTTTAATCATCCACTTCCAATTGTCAAACCACCCCAGATATTGCCTACACAAGTATTGATCCCACTACAAGATGACTAGCCCAAAAAAAGTATACGCTCATGAAATCCCTAAAACCACTGTTCAACCTAACCATCCAAATATCCTCAAAATGTTTCGTCAAGTCATCACTTAACTCAATCTATTCGAATCGTTGAACATTCCAAATCCGACAACATATCCTTCACATAAGTCTATCACTTCCACATTTGTAACAAATCTAACATCCAAGAAAATACAACACACCAAATGCTCACATGAGGAATTACGCACGAGTTATCACATAAATGAGAGAGAATGAAGTGAAGCGATAAGAATCAAATCGGACCAAGGACGCACGATAGATATTCAAAATGTGAAGATTTTTCCTAAAAGTCACTATACCCTCTCAAAGATAAGTACAGACATCTCCGTACCGATCCTCGAGACTCTACTTAGAATTAGCTTGTTCACACATGATACCTATGAACCTGGGCTCTGATACCATGTTGTCACGACCTAAAAATGGACGTCATGAAACTCGTTTTATCCCACCCAGACAAGTCAGCCTAGTAATCACCCATTACAATAAAATGTAAAAATTTCATAATTAAGTCAAAAATACCCCCAAAATCTGGTTGTCACGTGTACAAGCCTCTAAAGCATTACAATAGCTTTCAAAGAAAATGTAAGTCTGAAATGATGTTGTCTCTAAAATAGAACAATATCATAAATAGGAGTAAGAAGGCTCGCTGAGATGACAAACAACTACCTCACAAATCTCTAAGAAGCCTCAGAAAATAAAAGAATGGAAAGTATCACAAAATCCAGGCTCGTAACCTACAAAAAAAATTGTAAAAGCAATGGGTGAGTACCAAACCACACGGTACTCAACAAGTATACCTCTAAACACATGCTAAGGGAATAGAATACGGGTACTCCTTAGACCCCAACTAAACCTCCACAACTACAACCTGCGTAAAACCAGCCCAACCTAACAATTCACAGTTTACATAGCACCCAGCTCAACAACAATCACTTTAACAAATTACATATCCTCAACAACAAACTCAATATTCATCAATCACACTTTCACAGAAAGGCACTCACAAATATGAACAACACACAAGATCAAGTTCATTAAATAGAGGTAATTAAACATCAAGTACTTTCCAACCACCGATAAAACACATAATCTTCAAGAATAAAGGATGTCATGGGATGCAATGCAATATGACACCATGAAAAGATATGACATAGAATACTAAGTACTCTCTCAACCGTATATACATAATACTCCTCGGAAATTCATCGATAGTTCAGGACCCATGGGGGACTCGCGAGGTCCATATACCGACACGGACGATCTCAAATTGTCTGTGAGGACGATCTCCACGCACTATCATAAATCAAACAAATTTCACATGGACGATATTGATGTGCCCAAATTATAATTTTAACATCTTACCATCCCCAGCACAGATGATCTCCACGTGCCCAACTTATACTCAATCTCATGTCAATGCATGTGCACAATATGATTTCACTAACAGGGATGATGCATCTCAATCAAATATCAATATGATATGTAATCACCTCAGCAATCACCAATATATAGGTTCAATAAAGAACACAATCACACATAATAAATCAAGTCAATAATATATCAGTTAATTCCCATATGCTTTGACATTCTCGGATTACAATCTGCATTCTATAGTAATAAACTATCCCTTTATAACACTAGTACTCGTACAAATGTCCGTCACAACCAATTCTCAACACATCACACACAAACAATTAATCACATTACCTTTTATTACCCTTTTTTCATCATTAAAATTATTCAATGTGGACAAGTTAACCCATCACCCAGTGCCATTACCCCCAAACACATATTACAAAGAAATACACTAATTCCATACACTTAACAAGGGTTTATAAACCCACTTGCCTCAATCAATCAAGAATTCGCTCCCGGACTTGAGCCTTCCCCTATTGTTTTACTTCCAACTCAAAACAATCTATTCACATTAATGACCACAATAAGATTTCAAAACTAACAACACCCATATTGCTATATGTTTAGCCTTGACCCAAAAACTCACCCAAGCCAAAAATCATGTTCTTAAGTTTCAAGCCTAGGGTTAAGTCCCAATTTTTCCAATATCAACTCTAATAGTTCTCGTATGATATAATAAACCAATAATTACTTTCTTATCTTAATATAGTGAAAATCGAATTATAATATAATAATAATAATAATAAAGAATCTGGAGAAACACTAAAATCAACCTACGGACTAACATGTATATCGATTAAAGAACGCTAACATCATTCAAACTTATATGAAAGGTTTGCAATATTTTATCTTATAATCATTCTAATAATTACCTAAAACAATTACCCACTAAAACTTGTCCCCCAAATTCACAGAACCCACGTGCAGTAACATTAATTGAAAGCAGGAATAGCTTCTAAAATCAATATGCTACTCCTTCTCCTCCCCGTGAAAACATATTAATTGCTTCATGAATTAACAATTCATTACGTGTTTAAAGGGTTCCAATTTGAAATCTCACCTGGATGCAGTTCACAACTTCCGATGTTGAAACCCTTGTCCGTTCCTTTTTTCCGTTTTTACTTCTTTTCTCAATTAATTATGTACTTAAAGTGATAAATTTAACTCACTTATTTTATTAAATATAGTCTAAACGGTATAGGTCCTTTAATACATTATCACTTTAGCCCATTAACTATCAATTAAGTCATTTATCTACAATTACCCATCAATTAATTAACTCAAGTTAAACGAATAGTTCAAAATTCTCAAAAATAACATACCGGGTCATTACACCTATAAAATGGGAAGAAATATTTTCCAACTACATGGACTTTGGAGTCGGTTATCCCTCCAAACCAGATGACGGATGCAGTCACTAATTCTGAGTATTCTCATATCACTCAAAATCCTAATGGTAGGATTTGTATGCAGTTTAATGATATCCCTTTTAGTAGACATTCATTTTCTTCTGCTAGAAGATTACTGTTATGCATCATATTTCCCCCCATTGATCTTGTGTACGTCCCGTCTTGTAACTGTGCTGCTTCTTTACATACTATACCTTCGATTATATATGCGGATCAAAGTGATAGGTTTGTTAATAAAATCAAAATTAATCCTCGTTTAAATATTGTTCATGCAAATGATATTGCTTCTTGTCTATATCGAATTTATTATAATAACTTCTGGGACAAACTGACGAGGAAAGATCCCAAGACAAAGTCCTTATACGGACAAGAACTTCTAGACCTTATTACCCAGACAATTCATGAATATGGTGCGGCTCCTCCAAAGGAGATAATTGCTGATAGCTCTGTAAGGCATATGGCCAGAAGAATTTCCATTTTAGATGGAAACAAAGAAGAACTAATTAATAATTACTTAAACAAAATTAGAAGGAATCTACTCCTTAATATCAATCACTACGAGAAATCTGACACTTCTATGAGGAGTGAAATGAGTGATGATACCCGAGATGATAATAAAGAAGCTCAACCATTTGAGCCAAAAGAACCAGCTTTAGGAGATTCGTTGAAGGACACGGAAGATTTCCTATTTGGATTTACAAAGAAAGGCACGATATGAAGATTATTTTGAACAGTAAAAGGCACTATCAACAGTAGAAACACTGAATTAAAAACACCTTAGAATACGGCATCTTCGTCCGTAAGCCTGGAAGATATTCCGGAAAGTAGTCCATTATACGCAGAGCTATGGGCAAATTTATCACTGAAGCAAAGTGATACTTTTGCCTCTATTGCTAAAGACGAAGATGATGATATCAAATCGTACGAACATGAAGCAAAGAAAGAAATGATATTTCTTTTAGAGAACTCTGAAATTCAGAGAAAATACGAACCCTGGTAGATATTCCAGCGCTATTTTATTAACGAATTATATTTCTCGGGTGAATCATACAAAACCCGCTCTTACTATGAGACCATTCTGATGAACACAGGTAGTGTTGAATTTCAACACTTCTCAGGATACAATACCAGTGAGAACGTTTATAACTTCTCCAAAATGATTGTTAAACAGATTATTTCAATAGAAGATTGGGGTATTTCCTCAATGAAAGAAAGGCAGATCAGCCTGAATAAGGCTCCCACTTGTTTTACATATTGGGATTATATTAATGTCTTTAGTAAAGTCCTCTATTATAATAATGAGAGGTACAAGCATATTTGGTTCTTCTATAGGTCTGGATGTTGGCCACAAGGTACTTTTATCCCCAAAATAAATATGAGTATTGGAAAGGGTCATCTTCAATCTAGCTTGTTAACATCCGAAATATTATTCATGCAAATGATATTCCTTCTGATATTTCTGATAAGGATATTCCTTCTCAGTCCGAAATGGATTTTGATCTTAACAATACTTGATGATGGATGTACACCAAATAGATTTTAGCCCAGGTTCTTTGGCAAGAAAGTACATTCAGAATGAATTTTTAAGTCATAAATGGAATCAGTTTAAAACTTGGTTTTTTGACACTTATAGTGCCGATAACTTAAATAATATTTCTCAAGAGTTTTATGAAACTTGTGCTTTACATAATCAAATTATGTATTTTGTTCCATGGTTTATAACCACTTATTTATCTTTATTCATCAACGTTCTTGAACGATCTTATAAAGATGGAACTGGTAATATTATCAAGGTTGTTTACCCACCTCAATCACCTAATAATACGGGTATAACATTTACAGCGTTTCAAAAATTTGTTGAAGAAGATGTTGCGGCAGTCAGCATCAACGAAATTAATAATTTGATTTCTCAAAATAATTATTTGGGACTTTATGTTAAAGTTTTGGGTGAACATATTTGTTCTCTGGATAATGTTATAGAACTGTTAAAAGAAGTAACTGATAATATTCTTCGTGAAAAAATTATTTAATTAGCCGTTAATAATTCGGCTAGTTCTTCAAGGAATTCTGAAAAACAAAAGAATGATTTTGAATATGAATAATCTGCTTCTTATTCTTTGTCTGAAATTAATAATAGGGTTAATAAACAACCTATTTCTACACGAGACTCTTCTTTTGACGATCTAAAAGGAGAAATTGAAAATTTTATAAATGAGATTAAATCTCTATAACAAAATCAAATGATTTGTGATCATCGGATTAATCAAATTGAATTTGTTCATAACAAAGGGAAAAATGTTGCTGAAGAAACTACTCTTGCAAAACCTTGTAATCTTGATCCTAGGCAAGGTATGTTTTTGGGAATGATGCAGATTGTTAGTGCTAAAAAATGGTATGTTAAATGCACCATTCTAATTGATAATACTTTTTCTATAACTGATATTGCTATGATTGATAGTGGGCGGATGTGAGTTGCATTCTGGAAGGTCTTATACCTACCAAGTATTTTGAAAAAATAACTCATATGGTTAAATCTGCTTCTGGACATGCTTTAGATATAAAGTATAAATTGCCTAATACCCGTATTTGCCAAAATAAAGTTTCCATACCGCATTTCTTTTTCTTGGTTAAAAATCAGTTATATACTCCAATCATACTTGGAACACCTTTCATAAATGCCATCTATCCATTTACTAGCATAACTGCTAAAGGCTTCTCTGCTACGTATAAAGATTAGAATATTATACTTTTGTCACTGATCCGCTTAATATACATTGAGATGTATGTGAGTCATTTTTATAATGGTAAGGATATATGTGAGCTTCTTTTATAATGAGGAGTGTATCAACTCTAAATGACAAAGTTAAGGGGTATATCAAGCCATTTTTCAATTATTTTGAGATCATAGATTTTCTCCATATAATGTAGGATCTTTTATACACTCAAAGGTGTGACCAAGTAGTCAATGAAGTTGGTTAAAATCTTGAATTTAATTTTCACATATTTAAGATCATAAAGTTCAAAATACTTCTTACTTTTGCACTTACATCCCTCTTTTTTAAGGCTTGATGCTTTTGTAGAAGGCCTGTCTCAACAAAACCTTGTTGGCAACTACGTAAAGTTTTTTTTTTTTTTTGCGTACAATCATTATATTAAGAAAATCTATCATTACTTCAATTAATTTACTGTTTCATAGAAGGACAATCTCAAATAATGTATTTTTCCTTAAAAAATCAAGAAATTATATAAAGACAAATCAATGAAATGATTAGGTTGTAATTGATTAAATTGTGAGTCAAAATAATTTAAACAATATAGATTAATATTATAGAATATAGACTATAAGGTATGAAATTAATTCATTAACATATTAATATATAGAGAAACGAGAAAAGCACTTTAAAATATTAAAACGTTGACCAGGAAAAAACTGATTTAACAATAATAATTATAAAATAATTTTCTAATTACAATGGTCTCATTTGTTTTCATTAAGATTATCTTCTGAATCTAATTGATTGAAATATTATTTCAAGATTTAAATACTAAACTATTTAGATTGTTGTGTTATAAACATCTAAATATGTATATATTATTTAAATGGAAAAGAGGCATATATACCCCCCCCCCCCCCCGTAACTTTGTAATTTAGTGTATATATATCTCTCGTTATATATATTGGATGTTGGAATTAGAAAAGAATTGAAATGTCGTAGAAGAGGGCATGTACAAACTCATTCACAGTTCGGGAAGGGATCTATGATTGAACTCAGTATTTGAAATTTTTGGAGGTAAGTTTCATGGATGAGATTGTGGACTGTGAAAGCTTTCACAGGACGTGTACTGGTCAGTGAACCAGACCCCTAAGGACTCATGAACCTTGTCTTTCATGGAAACTTATATGGACCGTGGAAGTTACACTTAGGATTGAGAAGCTCAAAAACATTCTACAGAACCTTTCTGGTCCATATTGTACAAACTGTATAGTGGTTCGTGAAGATGGTTCTGACAGTTTTAAGTCAGAGTTATTTCAGCCTTCTCTAACTAATTTAATTCCTATACTATGTCCTTTTTGGCTTATTCTAAGAGAAAATAACTTATTCCTAAATACCATAACCTCCCCATTCACTCTCATTTTTCCAAATCCAAATTTCTTCTCCCACAATTTTCTACCAAGACTAGATCAAGGATTTCAAGCTTTAAGTCTCTTGTTCCCAATTCAAGTTATGGTTCCAATCAGGGTATGTGGAAGCTTCATCAACGGTTTCTTCTTCCCCCATTGAGTCCCAAAGAAGCCCTAATTTCTTCAAGCTGTGAACTCTCAAGTCTAGTGTTTCATGATTTCTTCTGGGTTTTTATTGAATTTTGATTTCTTCTTCATGATTGGTCTTATTAAGCATGAATTGTTTATAATTCAATATTTTCAATGATATTTTCATGAACTCAAAGCATGCTGGTATTTTCATGATCATAATTATGTAATTTTCACATAAATGTCTCAGATTGTCATATAATCATAAATTAAGATGCTTTCGATTTTGAAGTTTATATTAGTATATACGATTATCATGAATTAGATGCTTTCAAATAAAGTATCTTTTAGATTATATTCAGTTATCATGATATATGAGCTACTCAATATTCTATTAAATTTTTAATATGATTCAATATTATCATATTATTACTGTTTTCATGTTTATGCATGTTTCCCTTGAGAGTATACTTAGCACGAGTGGACTCTTGGAATGAAGTTTTAATTTATCGTTTGTGGTCCTTTTGTTGCAATCTCATAAGCCGTAGAAGCTACCATAGGATTTTTCCCAGATAGACATTAATTAGTGGATCCACCTTAGCTCAGATATCATGGTCCTTACCTTGGAAAGTAGGACACTCTTTTTCCGGTGTGGGAGAAGAACATTGAACTCCATATATAGCTCACATGGTTTATGTTAGTTATTGTATACATCCCACAAATCAATATGTTTTCAGATATTGCATGACCTTGTACTATGTTCTAGATCGGATCATTAGTTTTCATGTTATGTTTATTTGATTATTGCATTGACATGTTTACAAACTCATCAAGTTTAGATATAATGTTTATGCATTTTCTTCATACTTAGTACATTTGAATTACTGACACATACTTTTCTGTCAATATTGTTTCATAATATAGTTTTTGATGTACATCCTTCAGGCTGCAGTTACTATAAAAGCATCTTAGTGTGCACTGCGTATTGTGAGTTCTCATGTTTCAAGGACATACCTTTTATGACTTTTTTCAATATTTTTCTTCAGTTTTCAAATAGTTTAGAATTAGCTATGGACTTGTCCTAGCAACTCTTTATGATTAAAGGATTACAGTTAGTTCATTCCACGTATGTTTTCTTATATCATATTATCCTTTATTATATGACATCTATTTGAGACTTTATTTTGTTTTTAGTGTATTTTGTTTATGTATGCTATCTTAATTGTCATGCCATGTCATTGTGTTAACTTGGGGTCACTCGTGGCTCTTGGCACCATGTCACTTCTAGGGGGTAGTCTTGGGTCGTGACATTCTCTATGATATTGCTGCTAAAAATTGCTTATTTCTATAAGCACGCTTTTAACAAAACTTTTTAGAAAAGTGCTTTTGGAAAAAATATAATTTGAGTGTATCTAATTCATTTGAAAAGTGCTTTTCATAAACAAATTGTGTTTGACTAATCTTTTTGTGACAACCTGTTTCTGTCATTATAGAAAAGCCATCGGGAAAATTTTTGGGCTGAAAAACTTTTTTCGTAGTAACTTGGAAATTCCTAGCCTAATCCTGATTAGGACGAAGTCAGAGTCACTAAATAATATCATGATCTGGTAGTGAATGAGAGATCCAATTATAACTTTAGTTGCATGAATAGATAGCTAAGACGTTAAGGAACCCGTACGACTTTACGGAATTGAATTTGGGCGAGTAGAACTCCCGAAATTAATTTTAGCGTGAACGGGTAGTTTTTGAGTATCATGAGATGAAGATGGGTTGTGAAATGGGGGTTTGAAACACTTAAACTTGCTCACTATTTCAGTGCAAGCCACCAAGGCGAGATTTTTCCCGCCAAGGCGGGGCCGCTGTAGCGGGATGGGGCTGCCATAGCGGGCCAGTCACGAATTAAGTCAGAAATAAACACCAAAATCGTTAATTTTTGCAAGTTTCATTTTTGAGAGCTAGGAGATGACCCCAGGTGATTTCTTGACAATTTTTCACCAATCTTGAGGCAAAATGCAAGGGTTTCACTCTCCAAATCCGTTTTTCGATCCGTAGAATGTAAATTCTTTGGTAATTATTGTTGGGTGATGGTTTTGGAGCTGTACTTTTTTCTAAGAGGCTATTAGACCTTAGGAAATCTCTTTGTTTTCTTTTGTCTCCTTTCATGCTATAACTTGGTTCCAATTGGTATCTGATGATCCAAATTGGTATCTAATCTCCTTCACTGTTCTGTCCACACATGGTTAACACAGGGTTCAACGACGTCAGGCCCATAGCTTCTGTCAAAGCGCCAGCTGAGGAATCTGCACCAAGAGGTCGCGGTCAAGGCAGGGATAGAGAAAGAGCTAGGGATAGAGGCCGAGGAAAGGTGGCGCCTACTAGGGATGGAGCACCAGTTGACAATGCTCCCATAAATGAGGCTCCTCCTGCGCATCATGAAGAGGTAGAGGAGAATGTTGAAAAGGAAGAAGAGGTGCAGGCTGATACTACAAGTATTCCTCCCTTAGACCCAGTGTTAGCTCAACAGATCATGTCGTTCCTGAAAGGATTGGTTGGTCCTGGATTACTTCTCTCTGTTCAAGCAACTTAAGCTCCCGCCAATCCCCCTATTGCTATCACTATCCCAACGGTGGGTGGAACTATAGGTATCGATGTTTTCTTCCGTCCTTTGTTGGGTCTTGTTATGACTGGTAATGAACATGAGATGTTGACTAAGTTCTTGAAATTGAAACGACATATGTTCCATGGTTTCGAGACTGAGGACGCTTAGGAGTTCATCCTAGAATGTTATGAGAGACTTCAAAAGTTGGGAATTATCAATCAGCATAGAGTAGAGTTTGTGACCTTCCAACTTTAGGGCAAGGCTAAGAAGTGGTAGATAGCTTATGTGGAATGCAGATCTTCAGCTTTACCCACACTCACTTGGACCCAGTTTCATGCTCTGTTAATAGAGAAGTATGTTTCCTGACTTTGAGAGATCATAAAAAGGATGAGTTCGTGGCTTTGGAGCAAGGTGATATGACTATGAATGCTTAGGAGGCTAAGTTTCACACTTTGTCGAGATATGCTACGTAATTGGTGACTACTGAGGAAGAGAGGACCCGCCTATTTGTTAAGGAACTAAATTCGAAGTTGCAAGTATTGTGTGTTCATATGACCTTTGCGGGAAAAGGATTTAATGAGGTAACATATTTTGTGAAGAAAGTGGAGAGGGTGAGGCGAGACGGTCAGGCTAAGGCATTGGCTAAGAAATCCACGAATTCAAGTAACTTTGAGGGTTCTTACTCGAGAGGTTTAGGGAGGCTGACACTTAAGCCAATTCAGTCCGCTATTCCCGTTTCTATAGATAGTTACTCAGGAACTCCACCTTAGAATTTGATTCAGAATAGCAAAGGAGCCGCACCTTTGGCGGGCAGAAGGCCATCTTCCGATCGCACTTGTTATAAGTGTGGAGAACCTGGACATATGAGGAGAGATTGTGCCCACCGCACATGATGGATTCCACGTTGTAGCAGTCTAGAGAAGTGGTACCCGCGGGAAATAGTAATAATGGTCAAGGACGTGTACAAGGTAGGCGAGGAGGAAATCAACGAGGCTGTGGAGGTCGAAGTAATGGTAATATAGGCAGAGGTACAATGCAGTTAAGCAGGGAAGTCGCCTACCATGATGACTTTTGGTCGGGGTAATGGTCACATAGAATATTTTGCATACAACTTTTGTTTCCTAAGAACACCCAGAAGGGCAAGTAGAACTCCTGAAATTGATCTTAGCATGAACGGGTAGTTTCTGAGTGTCGTGGGATGAACGTGTGTTGTGAAATGGGGGTTTGAAACTCTTAAACTCACTCACTGTTTCTGGGCAAGCCACCAAGGAGGGGACGCTGTAGTGGGATGGGGCCTCCAGAGCAGGCCAGTCATGAATTAAGTCGGAAATAAACCCCAAAATTGTTATTTTTTGTAAGTTTCGTTCTTGAGAGGTAGGAGACGACCCCAAGTGTTTTCTTGACATTTTTTCACTATTGTTGAGACTAAAGGTAAGGTTTTCACTCTCTGAATCCATTTTTCGATTCATAGAATGTAAATTCTTGGGTAATTATTGTTGGGGGAGGGTTTTGGAGCTGTTTGGATGGTGGAAAAACCCTAACTTGGGTAATGGGATCATGGATTTGACCTAGGGTTGATAGTGTTGATTGTAATCCAGGTAATTAGGCATCGTTTATTAATCTTTACGTTAGATTGATTGTTTGTAGACTAAGAACAAGCGGAAAGAATCCAAAAAAGGAAGAATCAAGTTTCTTACAAGGGTTCAAACTTTGTTCGAGGTAGGTGATGGTTGTGAATTCATGTTGGTGTTATACATGTTAGTAATTACTTCATTATAATGCATGTATTTATGTGAATGTTGCACTATTGCCCACACTAATCGTAAATGAGCATGAATGAATGATTATATGTCATGAATCAACACTTGATTGTATGATTTTGAATGTACATTGTGATTGTGTTTGTGGCTTGTTGAATGGATTGGTGTTACATTCCAACACACTAACTTGGATCGGGTGCCACGTTCTGGCGCATAAATGGGACCGGGTGTCACATCCAGCACAGTAACTTTGGCAACACGCCGAACTGCTTCTTGAGCTCGCCGAGTTTTATAGGCTCTGAATTAAATTTGAGCTGAGCCATACCGCGAGTCGAGTCGGGAACGCCGACCATTTTGGCGATTCATCGATTGACCATTTTATTCGCTAATACGCATTCTGCAAACACTCTCAGCATTTAAACCTGCACCACTAACACCTTTATTTATAAAAGCAAACAAAAGCATTTAAAACCTTGGGTTGCCTCCTCAGAAGCGCCTTAATTAACGTTGTGGCACGACGCGAGTCCTTACTCACTCTCCATTGATGGGGTTGGTCCTAGTGTTATTAGGTAACCCCAATAGTTCATTTGAGTGAAGAGGAGGCACTGCATAACTCATGAGTGTCCTGATCAGGCTGATCGATCTAGAATGAGAGCCAATAATTTGATTCAACACTTCAATATTCTCCTTCATCTCTTCCAACATTCGATCTTCTTCGGTAATCTTTTGGAGAATAATTTGGAGTGTGTCCTCGACACGAGTGTTCTCCATGTCTCTAGATTGTTTCCGCTCATGAGGAGGTATGTACCTCCCTTGACTCTTGCACTGGTTTTCCACCTCTGATATTTTGGTGGCCACCTCGTTCAGTTGAATTACCAATGAGGTTAACTTGAAGTCCCTCTCGACTTCTTAACTCGTCTCAGCCGAGTTGCCACATTTACCTCAGCCATGCTCAGGGTATCTGCCTTTATCAACAACTCAAAGAAAATCAAAACTAAAATTTAAGTTAGTAAACTACGATTACCAAAAGCAAACTTAGTCTTAACAAAAAAAATTCAAGTAACACCACTCCCCGACAGCGGCGCCATTTTGATGTTTGCGTAATCAAGACACAACTTCCAATGCAAATGTATACGATCGTACAATAGTAAAGTAACCCAACCAAGGGTTGGGGTCGAGTCCCAAAGGAGTCGTTCCTGAAAATTAGTGGTTAAGCGCGAAAGTGCTAAAACTAACCATAGTTAAAGACTTTACCAAATGAAGATATGACAAATTAAATGGTTTGACACGAGTGTCAATTATCAATGGGGGGTTTGTAAGCAAGGAAAAACCAAAATCAACAAAAATAAAAAAAGAATACGAATGCGGAGATGGGATTCTTGGGATGTGATAGGATTACGGGTTAAACTAGACTATTTGATAGATGCTTTTGATAGTAAATCCGTTGAATACTTGTGACTTGGCTAGACTATAGTGATGGTATATTCTCTCTCGAGCAACTTACCCCGAATCAAATGGGTTCCTCTCGGACACCCACTTGCCGCATGAAGAATAGTCTCCGCCTTAGCCCACTCACTCTCTCAAGCTGAGTGTGTGGGAGAAGGACTAGGGTTTACTCTCTCGAGCTGAACCTCATGTCGACCCACTCCCATCGGCCATCAATTTATTAGTCTTAGTTTTACGACCTCTCTCTCGAGCAAGCCGAAAACACAAAGGTGAAATCGTATTTGCAACTACAATTTCATTAAATTCCGACACAACTACTAAATGAAATCACATCTAAACAACAAATAAACTATTAGCAAGCAAGTCCCAACAATTAACCTAACCCATATTCACAAAATCACACCCCAAAAATTGGGGTTTTAACTATACATGTAAAAGAGGTAAAAATGTATACCAATCTCAGTTTCCATCAATGGGTAAGCAAGATTAAGTCTTAAAACAAGTAAAAAGTGAAGAATCCATAACACCCAAGTCCAAAATCTTGGAGTTGAAACCCTTAGAATCTTTATGTTCTTCAAAACCCTCTCCAAGCTTAGAGAGAATATTCTAAATAGGATATTAAAACTTAATAATAAAATTTGATAATAATTTCTACTCTGATACTAAGCCACCAAACTTCAACTAGTATTTATAGTTTTCAGAAAATGTGCTGCAAAGGATCACTCAGCAAAGTTAGTCGGGATCGCCGATCAACTCGGCGATCTACCCTTTGGTCTAGTTCATCGCCGTCTTGCGTTAGCCTTCAACATTGTCATTTTTTGGATCATTTGGTGACATAGTACAACTTTACGAAACTGCTCGGCAATATGCCGACTGGTCCTTTTTACCGCCGATTTGACCCTTTCCTTCAAGGCTCAACACACTGGAACAAAAGGCGAGGATAAGATCTTTTGGCGACTCGCCTAATGGGTTCGGCAATCTCAGATCTTCATTTCGTCGTTCTTTCTGCTGCCTTTGTTCCGTTTTGCTAAGCAGTGTCCATGCTTTCCCTCAAAATCCAAATACCTTAAACTGAAGGGTTTTCTTCAGATATTGAGATAATATATTCATTTGAGGATACTAATTCTATCAAAATATAGCCCTAAGTGAGTCCAATTTGTGGACTCATCAAGCTTAAATGCAACTTACGCTTAAAAGTAATTTATTCACGGAGGAATCTCTCAACTCTACACTAAAGCATGCTCACATGATCATCTGACGAAGCCTACATGCAACTGTACTCAATGCACCACAACATTAGGAAAACAATGCATTTATATCATTTCTAACAAGACCTAAGCATTTTCATGAACATGCATACAAGGAAATCATGGCAACACATCAACCCACAATAACATTCATAGATAGTCACACTACCTCCCCCTTGGAAGTAAGCATACACAAGCTCTTCTAAACATATATCATATTAAAGATAGCTTCAAGTCCAACATAACAAGTCACAAAAGACAAGAAATCCAGAATTCACAAAAGCATAAAGCATAAAGCACATGTCGGAAAGGACATGAGGAGATCATTCTTGATCTTATCTAGATTGGAGAGCATAAAACATATTCTTCTTTTGAGGCTCCACATCCCCACTGCTAGAGGCAACTTGCTTACCTTTTCTTCTTGTAACCTTAGCCTTAGGGAAATCTTTCATCATGTGGCCACTCTCACTACAACTAAACAAACCCTCTCTAGTGGCCAAACACCTACCCTCATGCCTTTTACAACACCTAGCACAAGAGGGTCATAGGGACTCATTACTTATCCCTTATAGCCTAGGGGTAGACACCCTCCCATCCTTATTCTTAGGAGCACTAGAAAAGCCTTGCCCGGAAAACTTTTGTCGATAACTAGAACGACCATGTACATCGGACCCATCATTAGAAAAGTTCCCATCCTCGATTCTAGCTCTTTTCACCTCCCTATTGATTTTCTTAAGCTTTTGCTCCTCAATTTGTTGAGCATGTACCATGAGATGGGAAATATTGATACTAGGGATAAGCATTGCAGTATGACATTCATTGACCACTAATTCGGACACCCCCATCACAAACTTATTCATCTTAGCCCTTGAAACCCCCACTATGGTTGAAGTATATTTGGATAGTTGGGTGAACTTAAGGGAATACTCCTTCACACTCATACCCCTTTGCTTAAGATTTATAAATTCTTTCATCTTTAGTTCCCTCAACTCTAGGGGAAAGAACCTATCAAGGAATTCTCTTTTGAACTCTTCCCACTCTATTGGGCCTTTTCCTATTGGTCTACTATCTTTCCATTGCTCATGCCAAAATTGTGCTACATCCCTCAATTGGTAAGCAGCTAGATCTGCTTTCTCTACCGAAGTCAATCCCATGATGGCAAGCACCTTATACACCTCATCTACAAAACCTTGAGGATCTTCCTCCACTTTGGAACCATAGGAGGGTTCATCCTCAAAAACTCTCTCACCCGAGAAGAAGCCATCCCCCTTGTTAGGTTTGCCAGAGCCCCCACCTCTCTTTTGCCTTGCACCGTCAAGGCTCGAGCCAATAATTGCATAGAATCCCTGAACTCTGTAAGAGTGGCATTCCCAATTGGAGGGTCATTTGAAACTTGAAGAGGAGCTTGGTTTGGGACTTGTGGAGGAACCTCCTGTTCTCCATTGTCTTCATCATCCCTCCTAGCATTAGCCCTAGTATTAGCCATAACCTGAAAAACCATACGACAGAGGTTAGGAGAAATACCTACTAGATCTAAACTCTATAGCACGACTTTAGAGAATGAAGAAATGAGATTTCCTAAACATCCAATAGCCTCCTATTCATAAATGTGGCGCGCTTCACATTTATGAAGAAGACCTTACTAGACGTGGTTTGAGACAATCATAGAGTTACTTTTGCTAACCTTGGTAGGGTTTGGATGCATAGTTATTAGACCCCTATTGGTTTTACAACCCGGTAAGGTTATAATGAGTTTTGGTGATGCTTTGGGAGAGTTTGAAAGGAGTAGTATTTGATGTCTTAGTAGGCGGCTTACTCCCAAGGGGGAGATGGTATGCTTAGATAGCAAGATTTATTGAGAGTCCCGATATCCTCATCCCTTCCTTCTATTCCTATTCTATCTTGAGACCAAAAGTTTCTTTTGGGATTGTTTTATGTTTTGGAGTCATCAGTGTTTTAGAAATTCCCATGATCTCCTTATGCTATGCATGTTCTGCAGAGAATTCATGTTTTGTATAAAAAATGAGTTTTCGTGATTTATATGTTCCTCATGTTGTTGTGCATTTTAGTATGATGATGGCATATTTGACTTCATGAGATGATTTGATGAACATGCTTGTTATGCTTTTGATGAAATGGCATATTGGCTCCATAATGTTGTGTTGAGCTTGCTTTTAGTTAGAGGAGGTAGTTTCTCCTATGATTATGTGATATATGATGTTTAGAAGAGTTTGTATAGGCTTACTCCAAAGGGGGAGATGGTGTGCCTAGCTAGAAAGGTTGTTATGTTTTATGTGTTGCCATGACTTCCTTATATAATGCATGTTCAAGAAGATTTGTGTTTTGAAAGAAAATGAGTTTATGTGAATTGTTTTCCTCATTTTGAAGTGCTTTGAGTATGAGTTGTCTATTGTACTTCATGAGAAGAATATGTGAGCATGGTTTAGTTTGGAGTTGAGAGATTCCTCCTTGAACAAAAAGCTTTTTGAGGGTAAATTGCATATGAGATCCATGAGAGTATGTTGATCATGTTATGACTAGGATATGGTAGTTCCTCCTTGAACATGACTAGTTATGAGAAGTTCGTGCATATTGGGTTTATAGATGTAGTTCCTACTTCCTTTTTGTTGCATTGATCATGTTTAGCTTGGAGTTGAAGTTTTCCTCCTTCGTTTTGTTCATTGTTATGATGTTTCATGCATATTGGGATGCTAGTCTTGAGTTTCTACTTCAGTAAGGTCTATAAAGTGTCATTCGAGGATGAGGGTTCCCAAGGGGGAGATATTGTAACACCCCGAAAACTAGTAGACTAAACTAGGGCTAAGTGTGAGGGTTGGAGCCAAGGAAGAGGGCAAGACTGAAGGAAGAGGACTAGGGCAGTCCACTCTTACATGGACACTGCCTCACCTTCCACAACCACCACCACGGCTCGTGGTGTGGCTCGTGGTGGGTTAGGTAGTGGCTAAACAAAGGCTGCCCGAAACAGCCCCCTTCACACGAGCCACTTCACTCCCGTGGTGATGACCACGGCTCGTGGGAAGGCTCGTGGTGGTGCCTTAGATTTTTAGGGGTTAAGGGGAAGGTTGCCTAGCTACTGTATCAAGACCACGAGAGGCACCATGGCTCGTGGTAGGCACCACGGCTCATGGAGCCTCACGTGAAGGGCTTTTTGCTAGACTTAGAGTTTAGGGTCAACTTCAAATGGTCATATATCATCGCTCAAAACTAATTAGGTGGGCCACTACCTATTCAATTAAAGGTCTCCGAGTCTTCTTTCCAACGCCACTGAGTTTTCCAAATTATGATCTTGGAGTAAAATGTTATGCCTGAAATAGTGAAGCACTGTTAGGCCGATAATTCTTCACGACCCGTTTGACGGGCCGTGGTGATGATGACGGTCCGTGAACACGTCCATCATGCCATTTCGGCAGTTTCCAACAGGGAAACTTATTGGGTCTTTTCTGAATCGTTTTAACTCAAAGATATGTCGTTTTGCCCAAGCCTAGGACCCCTATATAAGTCATTTTAAACCCCAAACTCACCGAATTAAGTCATTATATCTCAATACCCAAATCAATCCTAAAAATACTCTCCTCTCAAATATTTCTCTCTCTAGGAAACCTCTATTGAAGAACAAGAAAAGAGATCAACTAGGGCTTGAAAAAAAGGACTTTTTCATAAGAATTTGGTTGGATTCTACACCTAAGGTATGGTTGCTTTTCATCTATGGGTAGTCTTCACCCATAGTGCCCTTCCAAAATTAGATTTCAAATCTCTCAAATTCCCAAAAGTGGGTTTTCATTTTTGTTACTCTCAAATTGCACCTCCCTAAAGAAGCATAAGCGATCGTTATCAAGTAAAGAACCCAACTTGTAGGTTGGGGTCGATCTCACGAGGAAAATGGTTTAGACTTTACTTTAACCAACAATTATATTCAATTAGTCAAAGTACTTCCAGAAACAAGTAATAAACAAAGGAGGGGGGGGGGGGGGGTTTGTAAAACAAATTGTAATAATTCAGTAAGTAATCAGTAAACCAAAGTCAATTTTTGGTTGTTTTCAAGATGAGAAAATTAACTAGGGTATACGTGTTCACCACAAGCTCATAACTCAGTAATCCTAGTAATAGCAATCCTTTCCTAGTGAATTACATGCAAAGTGATAAGTTAGGTATCTCTAAATCCTTGGTCCGGCATCTAGAGAATTTCACCCCGCACCTTGGTCCGGCTACGTGTGTATAATTTACTAACCCTTACCTTTACCTCATATTAGACGTCATAATCGATGTTTGTCTTAGTTATTACTTCGCACCAATCGACACTAGCCTATTAGATAGTATCACACTAAATTTATGTTGATAATTCCTTTCTTGTTGATTACGTCCTTGGTCCGGCAAGTAGCAACAAGGCGAGTTCTAACGTTGGCCACCGTTAAAAAGACTTCTAGACGAAAGAATTATCAATGCATGCGAAACACTGTTCGAGAATTGCTTAATTACTATTCATACTTTGTTAATCACTCATGGATCCCACAACCCTAGTTGTGGATTTAGTTACCCATATTAGCAAGAACACAATTCATAGCTTTAGATGAAGAAATCATGACCTTATGTAAAGAGAATAATAAACCTAGAAATTCAACTTGAATTGCAAAGCCAAAAATCTTCAAAACGAACATAGGAAATCGATAATTGCTAGGGTTGCAAAATAATCTCCAAAGTCAACAAGTAAAACTAGAATAATAATGTCTAACCGCCAAAAACGAGGTTTACATGCCCTATTTATAGAAAAAAAATCCTAAATTAAAAGGGAAACAAATTAAGGAAAGTTTGTTGAGGCACGCGTCTTCATTCCACGAGATTGACTTACGGACCGTCAATGGATCTAAGGTCTGTAAGTCCCTTCCGTCAACCAGGACTTGGAAAATATTTCACCTTCCAAAAATCAACTTCTCTGAAGCAAACGACGGACTTGCAGTACGGACCGTAGACCGATCTACGGTCCGTCGATCCCCTCTGTAGCCCCACACTTGGAATCTTGAAAAATCATGTACTGGAACCCTCGCAGTATCAATCTACGGATAAACAGTACGGTCGTAGATAAATCTACGGATAAACAGTATGGTCCGTAGATAAATCTACGGACCGTCAATGGCTACCGTGGTTCCACACTTGGTCAGATTTCCCTGATTTGTCTTCCCTACCTTGCCTACTGATCTACGGTCATCACCTACGGACCGTCAATGGACCTACAGTCCGTAGATCACCTCCGTGAATGCCCTTTTTCTGCATTTCCTTCAGCTATCTCTATACTTCCGCACCTGAACATCTTTCCTGCAAAACATGATAAAAACACATAAAAACCAATACAAAAAGGCCCTAGACACACACAACTTGTAAGTGAAATATATTACAAATACCGTAAACTCACAGTATATCAATACCCTCAACTTAAATTCGTTGTTTGTCCTCAAGCGACGCACTACGACTCTAAACGACACTTGTATAGAAGCAAGCATTTTCAAGCCCAAGCAATCACATGGCTCTCTACCCCCCCTCTCTTTTCGGGTGCAACTTCGTTCTCTTAGACGCGACAAGCTAATTCATGCGGATCAAACCATGACACAGATTGACCAACTGACACACCACATACACCTTCTCACTGTCACCAAGGTACCAACTTTCCGACAATGTAACTAGTGCCCTTACTTCAAACGAAATCCCTTTTCACACAAAAAAATGAATGTCATTCATAGTACAAGGATTTATTCAACACTCACGCTCAGAAGTAATTCCAAATACAATTAGTGCTTAATGCCATAAGCTTGCCCTTATTTTCACTGCTTAGACTCTCCAAACTAGACTCTAGGATCACTATAGGACTTTATTGGCTTGTAACGTAGGCTCAGGGTCAGGTGTGGTACACTTGGGTACTGCTTAGTGACTTTCTGCCCTCCTTGACATTACACTAGGCTTTTAACCTCTTTTTGCCCTATTTTTGTCATACTATCGCTTTACCTTCTTTCCCTTAATTTTCTTCAACCACGGATGTGACTTTAGACTTTGTAGTTTTTTTACTTTTATTTTATTTTTCTTTTAGATTTCAACAAATCACATCCGTTCCTCTCTTTTTCTTTTTCTTTTTTTCACATCCCTCTTTGCATACCCATTTTTCTTTCAGTTTCCTCTTTCATTGCCACCCTCAACTTATGGATTTTCCATTAGTTGAGGTACACAATACCCGATGTCGGGTCAGGGCCAAGATTGAAGTTACCTTTTACATTAGCCACCCTCAACTTAGGACAAAAGCCTAAGTCGAAGTGCAGATGTCCAAGGAGGGACCGGGGCCAACATAGTAGATTATGGGAAGGTGAGTTCAGGGTTTAGAAAGAAATGGTTTAATTATAGGCTCAAAGTTTTTGGATCAAAGGGAGCATTTATTTAATTTGGTTGGATCCTTCTTTTAGGCAATTTGTGGACTTTTCAGAACAATAGCCTATGATCACTTCCTAACCTCTAGATTGAATTGTCTTAGCAGGACTAACCGGGCAAGTTCTAGTTTTGCACAAAAACTGTTTGAACATTCAACGATTCTCACACACTCTTGGCACATAGTTCCATTATCAGATTACCCAGTTAAAGTTTTAGCTTAAGTCATGCCATCGAGTTGATTCGTTATAATGTCATACTCAGAGCCAACACATTCAACTAACCGTAGGCTACAAATTCTAGCATACATCCCAAAATCTGACGAGTATCATTTATTTATTTATTTATTTTTAGCCATCATGCTTCTACACATACGATCCTAAGACATGCCGGTTCAACAAAAATTAAACAGTCTCTTGGGGGAAAAGAACACAGGCAAGAAAACCCAAAGAGAGGATTCATGAGTTGGGTTACTCAAACTTCACCCTATCACTCACAATCCATTTACTCCACCCCCAACAAAAATGGATGCAATTGTCCCCAATGCATACAGAAATAGTAAAAGAAAATGGATTGGGTGAAGCAAACCTGTGGCGCAAAGCGTCGGCGAATAATCAACAAGCAGGGGGATCCGATTTCCCGGAGCCCGCTGGAACAATAGTGGAGGCACCCTCAATAGTGCCCACTTCAGCAATCCTAGCACCCTCAGTAGTGCTCTCTATCACTATCACCGCACCATCAGTGGTGCTCACACCGTCCCTCAAAACATGCTGGACCTCTACAACTGGGGCAGAGCTCGATGCCCCTTCAACTATCTCACACACCCTCTGTTGCGCAACTCTTCATCTAAAAGCAAAGCACTCCTAGGTTCCTTCTCTTGCCTACGTTGTCTCTTTTGAGCTTTCTCCTCCTCAGTGCGATGAGAACGATGTTGCTTGCCTTTGGCATGTGTAGGCGGAAGCCCCTCCTCGGCGGTCCCACTAAATAAAGCATCCAGCACTATATCATCAGCCAGTGCGGTAGGTGCAACCTGAGGCTCAACTGAAAGGGCGGCAAGAATGGCATCAACGTTAGTACAGAGACTTGCTAATTTAGCATACAAAGTAGATAGATATATGGCCGGGGCTGATTGCTCAAGTATGCACAATTCAAAGGCATCAAGATGCTTATTAACAGCCTGGACCTTTCGGTCCATCATCCCTTCCATCCTTCGCTCCATTCTAGCCTAGAACTCGGCTATCAACTTTTTCATCCACGACTGGATGTGATGTAGCTGTGTGGCCATCTGAGCTTCCAATTTCTATACTCTGGCCAATGGGACAACAGTCGCTTCTAACAGTGGTGTGGACCGGGAAGAGCTAGAAGCCATACTAGCTGCCTGAGAAGAGGAGGCCTGGACAGTATCGGTGTGATCTGGTATATTGGGGTCACCGCCCTGTGCCTGCCCTACTGTGTCTGCAAGATCAGCAGCCAAGGGAGGTACCTCAACCTGGGGCTATCTGCGAGGTGCCACCACATTTGCCTCATCTCGAATGAGGCCTATGCCCAATGCCCCTGTAGGGTGGACTAACCTGTCACAATGCCAGATCGGCACTCCAGAGTCCCTGCACAATTGAAAAATGAGACATGGACAATGTCCCATCTATAATCAAACTCTGCTGTGTTTAGAGACCAAGAGTGACCCGTGGTAGGACCATAGAGAAAATGGTTGATGGTGGCAGGTGATATGTCCACCGAACAACCTCGAACCATAGTGGAAGTGAGACGATCTTGGGCTAGGGGCTTTGACCGCTTGGAAATTGAACCTCGGAGAGTGGCAGCATAGGAGGCATATAATTCTCGCACAATCTCCTCGCTATACGTCCCTAGGTCTCGATCCATCCAGTCACAGTTGTGAAAGTTAAACAGCCGGTGGATGTCCGGGACTGTGTGCAAGCTCCCCGTGAGGACTCTGCGCTTCTCTGTAATAAGTCAGGCCATTTTTTGTTTGTCAATTATCATCTTGGCATCCCGATAAATTTGCCATTGTCCCTCTACGCACCATTTATTTAGCTCGCCGGTGACTAGAACAGGATCATCATTCCGTGGTGCTGGTACTGGCTCTGAGCTAGTGGCTTCATCAGACGAGGCTGCTTGCTTATTGTCACTGGACCCTGCAGCGTGGGCAGATTCGAACTTTGAGGCCTGGCCCGAAGCATTGCTCGACTCAGAGCCTGAAGCCTGGGCAGACTCGAATCCAGACATAGACCCTCCTCTGAACTGGAAGCAGCCCCAGTTGGGAAGCACCTTCTGGGGGTGCCTCAGGTGACACGGGGTGCAGTGGGAGAAGTTTGTGTGTTGGGAGGAACGTATAATGGATCCTATTCTGTGTCCGTGTCCTCATCAATTAACCTGAAGCTAGGAGCAATAGATTTTAACTTGCCCTATTTTGAGTAGGTGATTAGCTTCTTAGGTGCCATCGTACCTGTGGACGCAATATTAGTGCCAAAACCAACCGTAAACAAACAACAAAAACTTTTAGATCTATAAACGAATAGTGACAAAGTCCCAGGAAAATTTCAGACAGAGGCTATTGTGGTCATCCATGGAGGAGACCTACGGTCCGTAGACTGATCTACGATCCATGGATCTCTTCTGTGGATCAGGGAACCAACAATATAGGTCGTAGATGGCAACCACGGATGTGCAGAACGGTCCGTAGATTGATCTACGGACCGTAGTCCACATCCGTGGTTTCACACTTGGTAAATTTTTTTATGTGCATCCAGTTACGAACCTTATCTACAGTCCGTAGATGGATCTACGGTCCGTAGACGGCGTATCGTGGATGCCATCTGTGTCAGGTTTCAGCCATTCTTTACTTCTGATCATACATATTTGGCCTTATTTTTCAATATTAACGAAGTCTCATCATGCATTTCAACATTCAATTATGCTAGTTTTTCATTCTTAAGATTCCGAATGATCATCTTACCAAACAATTTAGACAACTTTTGGAACCCTAAGTCGAAACTTACATATAGACTTACAATCACATACAATAAGGCTACACAATCACTATTTATCGTTCCAAGGGCATTGTAATTTTCAATTTTATCATGCAATTTCATCTAACAATTACCCAAGGTCAAGACCCAACTCCCGACTTTCTATATTCAATCTATGAATCGAAATTCAAAGTGAGGGGAAAGTATATTACCTTACAAACAACGAGGAGTGGGGGTGACTGCGTGACGACACTAAGCTTAGCAAGACCAAGGAATCACCTCTTCGTTACTAACCAAACGTCGGACCCTTTTTGTGGAATATGGAATGAGTTGTATTTGAAATGGAAGAGAATCGGGGAATTATGGAAGGGATGATATTTTGGGGGAGTTATGGAGTGATTTAGAGAGGTTATGGGATGGTTGAAACGGTTTTGGGAGTAATGGAGGGAAGTGGAATGGTTTAAAACATGGGGGTTTTTAAATAGGGGAGTCTGGGTCGGGTCAAACAACCGTAGGGTTTGGACTCACGAGACCCCGTCTATGGTCCGTGAGTTGATCTACGGTCCGTAGATCAGGACCGTAGATCACTCTTACACTTAGAAAAATTTAGAGACTTAGCTGGGATCTATGGACACCATCTACGGTCTGTGGATTAAACGACGGACCGTCGATGGGGTCTATAGACCTCTGCACCAGACCATTTTCTACAGATTTTTCGTGGTGTACCTGCACATGTAGCAACTAATAGGCTATTATTTATTTTTTATTTTTTTTTACATTTTCTGGACACTTTTTAGACACAGACCCTATACTAATTCTAGCCAACACTAAGAACAAAAACACTAAAACACCTACCTAAATTGATACAAAGACGCAATTAAACAGAGAAAACTACTAAATGGAAAACAGAACCCTGTCGTTGGCTAGATTGTACATCTTGGGTTGCCTCCCATGCAACGCTTGATTTAACGTCGCAGCACGACGTAAGTGTCTTGATTACTCAGACTTCATTAAGATTGTAGGCCTCAATCATTCTTGCACAGTTTCAGCATTTCCCAAATAGATCTTGATCCTTTGCCCGTTTACCATGAACCTTGTTCCATCCCTATTTTCAAGTTCAACCACCCCATGGGGGAGCACTTTTGTGAGCAAAAATGGTCCAGTCCATTTGGACTTGAGTTTGTCTGGTAACAAGCGCAACCTAGAGTTGAATAGAAGCACAAGATCACCAACCACAAATTCTCACTTTTCAATACTTCGATCATGATACCTCTTCATCTTCTCTTTGTACAATGCTGAACTTTCATAAGCTTTTAGGCGAAACTCATCCAGCATATTCAAGTCATTCATTCTTTGATTAGATGCGGAGCCCCAATCCAAATTTAATTTCTTCATTGCCCACATCGCTTTATGCTCTAGCTCTACTGGTAAATTACAAGATTTCCCATATACAAGTTGGTAAGGGGACATACCTATATGGGTCTTGTATGCAGTGTGATATGCCCATAGAGCATCATCAAGCTTCCTTGACCAATCTGTTCTATTAGCATTCACAGTCTTCGCCAATATCTGTTTGATCTCTCGGTTGGATACTTCGACTTGACCGCTAGTCTGTGGATTGTGGATGGTAAGGAGTGGCTAGGATCACAAGACTTGGCTAAATCATGAGCATCTTGGTGGATGGTAGGCCAATAGTATCCACACTGCAGAATTTTATGTGCAATCTGAATACCACTATGATGCCCACCAACAGGCGATGAATGGCATGCTTCAAGTACACTCAACATCTCAACCTGGGACACACAGCGACGAATAATCCCATCAGCACAACTACGATACAAATAAGGTTCATCCCAAAAGAATTTCTTCACATCATGCATAAACTTTTTCCTTTGATGAAAATACAAATAAGGAGGCACAATATCGCTTGCCAAATAATTAGCAAAGTCTGCGAACCAAGGAATCAAATCATGAGAAGCAACCAATACCTCTTCATCTGGAATAGCATCATTAATTTCAGCCCTATCTCCAAGCTTTCGCATTGCCTCTTCCTCTAATCTGGACAAGTGATCGGCAACTTGATTTTCGGTCCCCTTTCTATCTTTTACCACAAAATCAAACTCTTGCAGCAACAATACCCATCTAATCAATCTTGGTTTTGCATCCTTTTTCGCCATCAAATACCTCAATGCAGAATGGTCAGTATGCACTATGACCTTAGTACCAAGCAAGTAGGATCGAAATTTCTCAAATGCAAAAACCACCGTAAGAAGTTCTTGTTCGGTCACAGTATAATTCTTCTGGGCCATATTTAGAGCTTTGCTAGCAGAGTAAATAGGGTGAAGAATTTTCTCTCACCTTTGTCCCAATACTACACCCAGCGCCACTCCACTCGCATCACACATTTTCTCAAACGGTTGTCCCCAATCCGGTGAAATAATGATCGGTGCAGTAACCAACTTCTCCTTCAACTCTCCAAATGCTCTAAGACAAGCATTATCAAAATAGAACTTACACTCCTTCTTGAGCACTTTACACAACGGATGTGCAATTTTTGAGAAATCTTTGATGAATCTCCTATAAAAACCTGCATGCCTAAGAAAACTTCTAACACCTTTTACAAAAATGGGTGGTGGAAGTTTTTCTATTACCTCAACTTTAGCTCTATCAACCTCAATACCTTTCTCGGAAATTCGATGACCCAACAATATACCTTCTTTAACCATGAAATGACACTCTTCCCAATTCAGCACCAAGTTGCAGTCTTCACACCTTTTAAGCACCTCGGCCAAATGATCTAGACAACGATAAAAAGAATCGCCTACAACTGAAAAATCATCCATGAACACTTCAATAGTGTCCTCCACCATATCAGAAAATATAGACATCATACAACGCTGAAAGGTTGCTGGAGCATTGAACAACCCAAATGGCATCTTGGTCATATGGAAGTGAAGGTGGTCTTATCTTGGTCTTCTGGAGCTATAGAAATTTGGTTGTAGCCCGAATACCCATCAAGAAAACAATACCAACCTTTTTCTGCAAGTCTATCTAACATCTGGTCCATGAATGGCATATGAAAGTGGTCATTTTCTATCCACGCATTCAACTTCCGGTAATCCATACAAACTCTCCATCCAATAACGGGCCTCATTGGAACAAGCTCATTTCTTTCATTTGGAATCACAGTCATACCTCATTTTTTAGGCACACACTACACAGGACATACCCAACTACTATCTGCAATGGGATAAATAACTCCCGCATCCAGCCACTTGATGATCTCCTTTTTAACTACTTCTTGCATGGGTGGATTTAATCTTCTCTGGTGCTCGATACTGGGCTTATGATTTGGCATAAGTTGGATTTTGTGAGAGCAAATACCGGGAGGAATCCCAATAATATCCGCAATAGTCCACCCAATAGCTCGCTTGAACCTTTTTAACACAGTCACCAAGCACTCTACTTGTCTCGCATTCAAATCTGCAGCAATGATGACCAGCAAAGTATTCTCTCTGCCCAAGTATACATACCTCAAATGCGGTGGTAGAGCCTTAAGCTCCAATTTTGGTGCCTCCACAATAGATGGTCTTGCGGGTGGGGACTCGCGATTCTTCATGTCTAATTCATACTTCTTTGGTTTGGGCCGGTATTCACACCTATCGAGTGCGGCTACCAATTCATCATACTCTTCAATGCTATCACTATCAAAATTCATCATAACTGCTGCTAGTGCCTCAACACCTACTCGCTCTTCAACTTGCACTTTTGTCCCACTCTCCACTCTGTAAGTTATAGAAGATATTGTTTGGAGCTCACCACTCTGCTTCATAAACCTACAAATATTGAAAGTTGTTTCTTCATTGTTCAGTTTGAACTTCATCTGTCCCTTTTACATATCAACCAACGCATGCCCTGTGGCAAGAAATGGTCTCCCAAGGATGATTGGAACCTCAAAATCAACTTCACAGTCAAGAATCACAAAAATCTACCGAAAAAATGAACGACTCCACTTTCACTAGCATATCATGAAGTACACCAATGGTCCTCTTCACAGTTCGATCGGCCATTAGTAACTATATTGCAGTGGGCTTTGGGTCCCCTAGACCGAAATTCTTGTAAATAGATAAAGGCATAAGGTTGATGCTAGCACCAAGATCACATAATGCATTAGCAAAGTGTAACAACCCTATAGTACATGGGATCGTGAAAGAACCAGGGTCTTCCTTCTTCTGCACAAGAGATCTTGTAGCAATAGCGCTACAATGCTGCAATCTATCATCATCTTCAAAACTCACAGACCTTTTCTTTGTCACCATATCTTTCATACACTTCGCATACCCAGGTGTTTGCTCCAAGGCTTCTATCAAACGAACATTGATAGAAAGTTGCTTCAACATAGTAATAAACCTGCGATATTTACCATCTTCAGTCTTCTTCACTAACCTTTGTGGAAAAGGTGGTGGAGGTCTAGGTATGGGGATCACTTTCTGAGATATCTCCGCTTCTTTCTCTGTCGCATTCTCAGTCTCTTCTTTAACCTCTATCACATTATCTTCTTTTCTAATCTCAACTTCCACCACAGACGGCCTAGGTGGATCTATGGTTTGCTTAACCCCTCGAGTAGTAACTGCCATACAATGATCGTCATTCTTTGGATTCTGAATGGTGTTGCTAGGAAGAGTACCAAGTTGACGTGGGTTCACTGTAGTAGACAATTGGGTCATCTGCTCCTCTAGGTGCTTTATTGACACTGCATGGGCATCAACCTTTTGGCCAATACCAGACAAGTCGCTTCTCATCTCCTTCACATTCTCATCAGTTGCATCAAACCTTCTCATCATCTTCTGCATCATATCTTCAATATGCACCATATTGCCTCCAGTTTCCCTAGCACCAGATTCCCGATTTTGAGGAGGAACACAAGGTCCAACCCGATCATTTCTGTTGCCATAGTTGTTCCTGTTGTAGTTGTTGTCGCGATTGAAGTTCCCATCCCGGACATAGTGACCCTCTCGGTTGTAATTTCCATAGTTCCGACCTTGGTTTCCTTGACCTTGGCACCAATTTTCTGTGTTGGATCCTTGGGCATTTGGTCGGAAACCCCCCGTATGATCATTCACAGCATAAGCATCCTCTTCATAGAAACACTCTTCAACTGGTGGTGGAGTTCTAGTTAAGTAATTCATAGCATTTACCTTTTCTGCTCCTCCGCTCACATACTTTAATACCAACCCCAATTCGGTCCTCATCTGGGCTATCTCCTCACGAATATCATCTACAGAACTGATATTTGTATTATGAACGGCAAATGTGTTTCTTCCAGTATCTGACCTCCTAGTGCTCCATGCTTTATTGTTGCGAGAGATCCTCTCCAGTTTCTCAACAATCTGTGCATATGTACAATCACCATATGAACCTCCAACAATAGTGTCAAGTACTGCTTTATTGTTATCATCATGTCCTTGATAGAAATATTCCTTCAGCGACTCATCATCAATACGGTGATTTGGGACACCTCTTACGAAAAATGTGAATATGTCCCACGAGCTACTCACAGACTCTCAAGGTAATGCCACAAAATTGTTGACCCTATCTCTGTGATTGAGCTTCTTGGACACTGGATAGTACTTTGCTCGGAACACCTCTGCCAGTTGGTCCCATGTAAATATTGAGTTATAAGGAAGCTCAATGAACCATACTGCAGCATCGCCTGTCAATGACAGAGGTGTAACGACCCAAAAAAAATGAACTACTGAAACTAGAGCCTCACATGTGAGTTTGGAGTTGAGAACTTGATGAAATGATGAGAAATGACAGTGACGTCCGGAAACTAGTTGTTTGAACTAGTAAGTTGTAAGGGTCTTGTCGTTGAAGTTTGGAGTGTTGTTTAAGGGCTTAAGGGGTTGATTAGCTAGTTGATTAATCACCTTTATAAGCTAGCAAGACCTTAAGCTAGGTCATGAAATCATTTAGAACCGAGACCCTCAAAACAGTCCCCTAAAAACAGTTTTTAGTTTTAAGTTAGGAGTGAGGGTCAACTTTAAATGGTCATATCTTTTAGCTCAAAATGAATTAGGTGGACCATTACCTATCCAATTAAAGGTATCTGAGTCCTCTTTCCAACGCCACCAAGTTTGCCCTTTTCCGATCTCGGAGTAAAAAGTTATGCCCAAAATAGTGAAGCACTGTCAGCAAGGACGAGCTTAGACGGGTTTAGTGGAAACTTTTAAGTGGATCCTTATTTCTTTTCCTAAGTTGAGCCCCTTTTATTAAATGCCTTTCCTAGCAATTATAAAACCCTTCCAGACCAAATTCTTCCATTTTAAGTCACTCCAATTAGAATTAAAAAGAACTCACCTCCTCTCAAATACTTTTCTCTCTACAATCCTTCATTTTAAGAAGGTCAAGAACTTGGAGCTAGGGCTTGGATTGAAGGTGATTTCTTCATCAATTTTCTTGGGGAATCTTAACAAAGGTATGGTGACCCTTGATCCTTGATTATCTTTCCTTCAAGGAGTCCATTCAAAAGGGTTTCAAAAGTCTTCAAAGAACAAAACTTCTATTTTCTATTCTAGGTATGGGTTCATGGGTAAAATGTTTTCAAAGTCATTATATTGGTGAATTGAAGTTCTATTTATGATTTTAAGATGATTTTTATATGAAACTTCTTCAAGAACCCATGTTTTCATTAAAAGCCTAGAATTTGCTAATGAAGTGGGTTTAATGCCTATGATTTAATGTTGATGAAATTGTGTTTAGATTGGATTGTATTGTTGATTTATATGGTTTTCTATACCTATTTATGATGAATTGTTGGTATATGGATGAATTGAGGATTGTGGCCTTATGGGCAAGTTATGGATGAATTCTCTTGTGGTAAGAAAAATGGTTGGGACTTGAGTGTTGTTGATTATGGCTTTGGAGGATGGTAAGTTGGCTTAATCTCATATTATGGATAAAAAAAATTGTTCTTGCTTGATTTGATCCACTTATGGTGGAGGTGTTTAATTATGGAATGTATGGTGACCATGGCCTTGAAGGCATAGTATGAGAAATATAAGTGTTACATGACATTTTTATGAATGGACATTCAATGGAGCTAATGTGATCATGTTATGAACGTAAATGTGTTATTATTGAAAGGATTTTTCTCAATTTGACACTCATGAATGTTGATGATAGAATATGAAGGATTCTCCAATTTATTGCATATCTCGAATTGGTAGAGCTTGTGCATCATTTTCTTGTTTAAATGATTATATTATTGGTTGTTGAATCCTCGTATCGGTAGGCTAGTAGCACCCTTCCACTCATGATAATAATGAACCTTGGAATCGGTAGGCTTATCGCACCCTTTCATTAATGATAGTAATGAACCTTGGAGTCGGTAGGCCTATGGCACCTTTCAATGAAGGTTCATGATGAGACATGAACCGGTAGGCCCATGGCACCCTTTCAAGAGGAGTTAATGAGCTTTCCTAAATGAACCTTGAAACGGTAGGCTTAAAGCACCCTTTCACGTGTTAATGAATGTAATTTGGAGTTGGTAGGCCAATGGCACCTCTCATATGTGATAATGTCAAGGTAGCGAACTATTCTATGGGAATGTAGGCTAAGCACCAAGTGGATTTGGTTAGATGGAAACTCCCCCAATGGTTAGGCATGAGTTTCAATGATCGTCTACCTTATCCCATAAACTGTGTGCCCGCATAGGTAGCTAGTGGATCCATTAAGCTATATATACCGGTCTTCCTTATGCAAGTAGACCACCTCTTTACGGTGTGGAGACTTATGACACTAGATTCCATGACAAGCTCTCATGGTCTATGTCGGTTAAATGCTTACTTCCCATCATGTGAGATTTCATTATGGTTTCTTGATAGGCTCTACAAAGTGTAGGTAGTATTATGGGATGCTACCTATACATTGCACGAGTAGGCTTGGAGAGGGTCATAGTGAGTTTCTCTAAATCCTAATGTATGTGACACAATTGTGGCCTAAATAAGGTTATTAAAGAATGTTGGCTCTCAAATGCTTAATATGAGATGCATGCTATACTTGGGTTATATTATGAGTTATTTTTCCCTTGTCATGTCTTAATTAATGATATACCTCTTATGTATGAATATTGTGCAAAGGTGAAAGAAAGGAATGATAAGTTACTTTAAGTGACCTAAATGTGGTCCCTTAGTATGGATGGTGGTATGGGACGCCATCCATACATTGCACGAGGTATACCATAAGGTTGCTTGAGGTGAAGATCCAAGGTAAAGGTTTTCATGTTGATATTGTTTAAAGGTGATATTATGACTTACTTGATGTTTATGCTTGTCTTGTATGTCTTTTATGCAACTGTTCATGATACTTCAAAAAGTGGCATAATGCATGGTTTCTAGCCAAAATGTCCCTTTTAAAGCATGTTTTGCATGGTAATCATACTTAGTACTTAATTGTGCTAATTCCATATTTCTCTATTTTCTACTAGTGTAGGTTCCGGAAAGTGAGCGGGTTCTATAGTAAGCTTGGAACTTGAAGTTCTTCCAAGATCTTGTGGTATGTCCTCATATGTCGAGGACAAGACTTTTCTATTCTAATTTTATGATAAGGTTCTTGTAATAGACTTAATAGATTTCTTTTGATTGTAAAGGGTCGTGTCCCTACTTATGTTTTGTGATTGTGTCTAAGATGGCCATGTGAGACTTAGACTTCCGCTGTGTGTTTTTAAAGTTGTTTTAATGAAGCTTGAATGTTTGGATGTAATTAAGTTTTTAATTCCGCACTATTATCATTATTGAATGCAATGAATGACTGTGTGGCTTGTATAAGACCCCTTCGGGGTCGAATACGCCTTGTTACGACTTGGGGGTGCTCCTGTGTCGTGACAAGAGGGAATACTCGTAATCCAATGACATCCATATCTAAGTCTGGTCTACCTACACAAGTTTTCTAAACCACCCTTAGCTTGGGTAAGTGAGCATGTCGATCCTCCGATGGCGATCCTGAGAATAAGCCTCTTGATGTAAGCATCTGCATCAAGCTACTAGTCACCACAAATGTGTGCCCTGGAGGTATAGGGGGTAGGACAATAGGTCCATCAGAGTCTGCTATATTGATGTTGCCCCGATAGTTGTCATGTTGTCGTGGGCCTGGTGGATTATGCACCCGCACTGCATCTCCCAATTGATTTTCAGCTAGACTCCGTTTTTTCTCACCAGCTACTCTTGGTTGTTGTAACTCAACCGCATCACCAAGATTTACTTCGATAGGATTAACTGGAAGTCCTTGATTGTTCATTCTTCGCAAAGTTCTATTCAACTCTGGATCGTACGGAGTAAGTGGTTCGCCCTGGCTCCGTGTCCTTGGCATACACTAGAGTCAGAATCTGAGAGAGACAAAAACAAAAAGAAAAAGTAAAATTAGGAAATATTTGACTAACGTTCAATAATGTAGTTAAAATAAATCTAACATCCAAATTACCCGGCAGCGGCGCCAAAATTTGATACGCTCAAATTACACCTCCCTAAAGAAGCATAAGCGATCGTTATCAAGTAAAGAACCCAACTAGTAGGTTGGGGTCGATCCCACGAGGAAAATGGTTTAGACTTTACTTTAACCAACAATTATATTCAATTAGTCAAAGTACTTCAAGAAACAAGTAATAAACAAATGGGGGGTTTGTAAAACAAATTGTAATAATTCAGTAAGTAATCATTAAACCAAAGTCAATTTTGGTTGTTATCAAGATGAAAAAATTAACTAGGGTATACGAGTTCACCACAAGCTCACCTCAATAATCCTATTAATAGCAATCCTTTCCTAGTGAATTACATGCAAAGTGATAAGTTAGGCATCTCTAAATCTTTGGTCCGGCATCAAGATAATTTCACTCCGCACCTTGGTCCGGATACATGTGTATAATTTACTAACCCTTACCTTTACCTCATATTAGACGTCATAATCGATGTTTGTCTTAGTTATTACTTCGCACCAATCGACACTAGCCTATTATATAGTATCACACTAAATCTATGTTGATAATTCCTTTCTTATTGATTACCTCTTTGGTCCGGCAAGTAGCAACAAGGTGAGTTCTAACGTTGGCCACTATTAAAAAGACTTCTAGACGAAAGAATTATCAATGCATGCGAAACACTATTTGAGAATTGCTTAATTACTATTCATACTTTGTTAATCACTCATGAATCCCACAACCCTAGTTGTGAATTTAGTTACCCATATTAGCAAGGACACAATTCATCGTGTTAGATGAAGAAATCATGAACTTACGTAAAGAGAATAATAAACCCAGAAATTCAACTTGAATTGCAAAGCCAAAAATCTTCAAAATGAACTTAGGAAATCAATAATTGCTAGGGTTGAAAATTAATCTCCGAAGTTAACAAGTAAAACTAGAATAATAATGTCTAACCGCCAAAAACGAGGTTTACAGGCCCTATTTATAGAAAACAAATCCTAAATTAAAAGGGAAACAAATTAAGAAAAGTTTGTTTAGGCACGTGTCTTCATTCCACGAGACTGACTTACGAACCGTCAATGGATCTACGGTCCATAAGTCCCTTCAGTCAGCCAGGACTTGGAAAATATTCCAGCTTCCAAAAATCAACTTTTCTAAAGCAAACGACGAACTTGCAGTACGGACCATGGATCGATCTACGGTCCGTTGATCCCCTCCGTAGCTCCTCACTTGGAATCTTTAAAAATCAGGTACTAGAACCCTCACAGTATCAATCTACGGATCAATAGTACGGTCCGTAGATATCTACAGACCGTCAATGGCCACCGTGGTTTCACACTTGGTCAGATTTCCCTGATTTTTCTTCCATACCTTGCCTGCTGATCTACGGTCATCACCTACGGACCGTCAATGGACCTACGGACCGTCAATGGACCTACGGTCCGTAGATCACCTCCGTGAATGCCCTTTTTCTGCATTTCCTTCAGCTGTCTCTATACTTCCGCACCTGAACATCTTTCCTGTAAAACATGATAAAAACACATAAAAACCAATACAAAAAGGCCCTAGACACACACAACTTGTAAGTGAAATGTATTAGAAATATCGTAAACTCACGGTATATCAATTCTAAGCCATGGATTCCCTTCCAAAAATGAGTTCAATGACCTAATTGATTTATATTATGGTTATATTGGTGAATTACTACTGTTTTAATGATGAATTACTCAAGAATACATGGATTCCCTTTTTTCCCCAAATTGGTCCTCAAGAATGGGTATCGGTTGATACTAGTAGAATGTGATAGAGTTATGAATGTTGTAATTGTTCCAATTGAGTGGATGTGGGTTGATTATGATGTAATTGCATGATTTTAGTATGAATATACATGTATTCTTGATTAACCTAAGATTCTAGGGTAAAAATGATATAGCCTAATGTTGTGTCACTAATGAGGCAAATTGAGCGGCTAGATGTTATCTTCTAAGATTGATGAATTTCTTTATTGCCTTAGATTAGATGACCTAGACATGGATTGCTTAAGGTTAAAGCTTCAAGACATGAATTTATTCGATTAGGGCTTTATGAGGGATCATGGTTGTGTAGTATTGAGATTGAGTTTATATGTCTCATATATAACTATAATTGATCAAAAATGAGGCATGTGGTTAGGTTACCTTGAGAACTAGGTATACATGATGAACATATGAGGCATTTCTTAAGAATAAAGCTTGTAACATGAAGATGACTCCTAGGGATTTAAGGGTGAAAGCTAAAATGAATAAACTAAGGATGTTAAGGCTTTAAGAAAGAAGCTATTATGTATGTTGAGCAGTATATGGAATTATTGTGAAAAGACTTCACCCACATGACCTATAATAGGATCACATGAGTTTATGCATGAAATGAATGTTTTACTTGAATCATGATTCTATCCATGTCTAATATAGTAAATGCTAGATGTGTTGACTTAACATGATCTATGATCCTTGAATGCAAGCTATGAGGGGTATGTATAATTATGGTATTATATGCATGTTTTATGAACACTTTGAAAGTGAAATGTCTATGATGATAATGTTGTTGTTGTTTCATTGAAAGGACAATCACACACATATACCCCACACATGAATATGACCATGATGTGACTAAGGTGTTGCTTGTGGTTCATGGCCATTGAAGGGCAAAATTATGTGGGTTTGTACATCTTTATGAGAATTGTGTATAATCTTATGATTCACTAAGAAAGTGAAGATCTTATGACTATGTGTAATGGTGGTATTGTTGAAAGGTAATTCTCCCCATACCCTTACACTTTATTATGCATGAACTATTACGACTATGATGATCGTGTTGTGTTGAATGAAAGGATATTCTCATGAAAGGATATTCTCATGAACACACTATGAATATGATGTGAAAGGTTTACTCACATATTAATGATTCTAAGGTTGAAAGGCCATTCTCACTTCATGAATCTATGAGTCATGTCATGATGTTGTATTGGATCGAGTGTTAAGCCACCCTTCGATAAACACGAACTTAAGTAAAGACTTAATATGAATTTTAAAGGGAATTATGCTTAGAACCGAGTGGATATGAAAATGAGATGGAAGTTTTTACACTAGAAAGTCCGGCTTCCCAATGTAAGTTATCTCATGAAATGGAAACCTTTTACGCTAGAAGTCCAAGTTTCTAGTAGAAATCTCCTTATCCCATAACCATGTGCCCACATAGGTCTTCAGCTAGTGGATCCACCTAAAACCTAAAATGAATGTTCTACCTTAGGCAAGTAGGACACCTCTTTTTGGTGTGGGGGTAGAACACCAGATTCCATGTAGCTGAACATGGTCTATGTCGGTTAAGGTTATTTCCTTATATGATAAGAATATGAATTATGATAAGAACATGAGTTATGTATTATGGTTCCTCAAGAGGTTCTACTTAGTATGAGTAGGGGTATGTGACTTCATTCATGCATTGCACAAGTAGACTTTGAGAGTGGGCATGGTATGTCTCTCTTATGATATGATGATTATGAGTTAAAGGTATGCTTTATATGAATTATGAACATGGACTATACTTATGACTTCTTAATGAGCTTTACTTAGTGTGAGTGGGGGTATGTGACTTCACTTATACATTGCACAAGTAGACTTATAAAGGGGTTATATAGTGGGTTTCTTATGCTATGAAGATATATGAACTTATGTTATGCATGATCATGGTTGCCTAGAAGTGATACTTAGTGTGGATAGGATTATGGGATCCTATCTATGCATCGCACAAGTACGTCTTAGGGTTGCTTATGTGATAGTTTTATTATGATGATATGACCTTGGTATGTAATTAAGTATGTAAACTATGTCTTGTGAAGATTGGAGTATGCATTATGTTGTGTTGGAGACTATGCTTGTGATTATGATGATATCCTTTATGTTATGATGAATTGTGCATGGTTTGTCTTATGAGCTGCATTCTCCTACTATTTCAAAGATGATGTTCAAAAGTGGCATATTGCATGGTTTCAAACAAAATGTCCCTTTTATGCATATTTTAAGGATTTTTATGCATGGCTTCCATACTTAGTACATTTTGTGCTAACCCATATTTCTACATTTTCTATAAGTGTAGGGTTTGGTGATATCAGATTCTACCGTCGTGGCTAGGACCATAATAGATCAAGAAGAAGAAGATTGGTGAGTCATCATAGTAGTCGAGGGCTTGACCATATGTCCTTTAAGTCTTTCTTTTATGATTTAGCCCTATGTAAGGGCTATATCCCTAAGATTGTATTCAAGAGTTCTAATCCAAGTATTATAGATGGTTTGAGACATGGTGTTATAGACTCTCTCTCATTTTATAAAAGACTTCGATTATAAAGAAAAGTTTTAGATTTTCCGCATTTTTTCCTATGTTCTTATGTCATGATATGCTAAGGGCTTGTATGAGACCCTTTCGGGGTCAAGTACGTCGTGTTATGTTTAGGGGGTACCCCTGGGTCATGACAAATATAACCACTCGAAAAATGATAGGTTAAACCAGAGACTAAACGTGGGGGTTAACGTCAGGGGTTAAGGGCAAGGGCAAAGGGTTTTGGGTGTATGCCATGGTTTGGGGACCAAGGCTACCTAAAACTAGGCTTAGCTACTACCTACCAAGACCACGAGGGTCTTCACGACCCATGGTGGCAACCATGAGTCATGGAGCCACCCATGATTGGCTAGGCAGTGTGATCTAGTTTGGTGCCAAGCCAAGGCACCCCTTCACGAGCCACTTCACGGATCGTGCTCATGACCACGGGCCATGGGAAGGCCCGTGCGGTTGCCGTAGCTTAATGGGAGTTGGAAGAAGTTGAGGGAGCTACTGCTCCAAAGACCACGGGCACCACCACAAGCTGTGGTGCCCTAGACTGTCCATACAAGTGGTCGTGAAGATCACTCAGGCTTAAGGGAAGGCAAGGCAACTTGGCCAAGCCACTGCCTCAAGCCCACGACCATCACCACGACTCGTGGTCTTGACCTGGGATCGTGGGATGTCTCGTGGTCTTACCTTAGGCCCTTGAGGGATTGGCATGGTTGGAAGTCACATTGGTCAAGGGACCACGGGCACCACCACGAGTCATGGTACCTCTCACAACCCATTGAGTTGGGCGTGGTCCCTGACGGGCTGCCCAAGTTGAGAGTGTTTAAGTAATTTCGTTTTAATTAAATATTATGTGGGGATGATTTTAATTGTTTTATATCTCTAGTATATATAGTTTTAAGTCTTAAAACAAGTCAATTACTCCTTATTTTAAAACACCCCAAAGTTAGAAACCTCTCTTCTCAAAAGTTCGCTCTAGAAACCTCCATTGGAGGTAAAGTATTCAAGCTTCCAAGGTCAAGACTTCAAGTTTTTCAAGGGATTTTCATGAGATTCTTCCATAAAAGGTATGGTAGTCTTCATCCTTGACTTAGTTTAATTCTAGGAGCAAATTTCAAAGTTGATTTCTAATCCCCAATGTTTCCCCAAAAACCCTTCTTTTCAATCTTGGCATGGGTTAGATTACAAACGATTTTCAAAGGCTTTATTACATTGAATTATGAATGAATTGTGGTTTTAAAGATGAATTAAGATGATTTTTTCCTAGAACCCATATTTTCCCCCAAATTCTTAAGTGGTGAATTGAAATTGGGAATTGGTTGACATGCAAGTATGTTGAATTGTTGATGATTATATTGGATTAGTTATTGAATCATGTCAATTTCCTTATCTATTGAAGTATCTCGGATTTATGGGTTGATGTTGTTTCATATCCCTAAGGGAAAATTTCATGAAGGATAATGTATGATTCTGATGTGAAGTATATGTGTCTGCTCTCAATGAAAGTGTTATGATCATGCTTAATTGTAATTGTGTTATGATTGAATGTTATTTCTCAATTAACAACTATGAATTATGAGTCTATATGTGAAAGGTGATTCTCACATACACACACTCATGAATGACTAATGAATGAAGTTTCTATGATTATTTTAATGATGACGGGTTGATTGAAAGGCTATTCTCAATTGTACTCTAATGAATGATAATGACATGTTGTGAAAGGACTTTCTCACAATATGGGATTCTTATTTGAAAGGCTATTCTCATCTTTGAATCTATGAGCTATCCGATGAATGAAGTTGGGTTTGAGATAGATACTCAATCGTGAGTTGAGGCGGGGTATCTAGTAACAATCTCTTATCCCATAATGATGACTAAAGTAATGAATGTTAAGTACTCCATAGGGAATAATGCTAAGAACCGAGTGGATAGTAATATGAGATGGAATCTCTCACGTGAGTTGAGGCGGGATTTCTAGTAGCAATATCTTGAGATGGATGCCTTTTCGTGGGTTGAGGTGGGATATCTAGTAGCTATCTCCATATCCCATAACTATGTGCCAACAAAGGATATTAGCTAGTGGATCCACTTAAGCTAAAAGTAATGGTCCTACCTTAGGCAACTAGGAATCCCTTATCCGGTGAGGGTGACACCGGGATTCCATGAACTGCTCACATGATCTATGTTTTTTAAGGCTTACCCCCACAACGAATGTCAATGAACTATGGCTTCTCAAGAATGCACTATTTAATGTGGCTCGTAGTATGGGATGCCATCCATGCATTGCACGACTAGGCTTTGAGAGGGGTTATGGTGTGTTCCTCTAATGTCTTAATGGCTAATGAATGAATGTGCTCTTAATGAAGCTAATGAAGAATGTTGATTTAGATAATTAATGTGATGATGCATGCTTTACTTGGATTGTATTATGGGTTACTTCCTTGTCATGACTTATGTAATATTTATGTCCCTTATTTATGAGTATTGTGTAAAGATGTAAAGGGTGAATGGAAAGTTCACTTTTGGTGGCCTTGAGGTGGTACTTAGTGTGGATGGTGATATAGGATGATATCCATACATTGCACAAAGTATAGCTTGAGGGTTACTTGAGGCGAATGTGTAATGTGATGAAATGGGTTATATGTTGATTATGTCTCTAATGTGATGAAATGACTTGTATGTTGGTTATGTTTGTATATTATGCCTCTTGTACTATGTTCAAGAAGTTTTATCAAATTGGCATTAAAGCATGACTTTCAAATGAAATGTCCGTTTTAAGAATGTTTTTGTATGGCTATCATACTTAGTACTTAATTGTGCTAACCCATATTTTCTTTACCTTTATGAGTGTAGGGATTGGTACTCGATTTGGCTCTCTCTAGTAGAAGCTTGGATTTGATATTCTTACCAGGAAAAGTGGTATGTCCTCATAGATAGAGGAAAATTATTGTAGTTTCCATTTCTTTCATGTTATAGACATTTGTTAGTCTTTCAATTGTAAAGGGTTGTGTCCCTACTTTAGTTTTCAAGATATTGTTTAGATGTCCATGTGAGACAATAGACTTCCCCTATTTTGAAATGTTTTAAATGAGTATTTTGATTGTATGGTTTTAAATGAAGTTTTAATTCCCTACCATTTTCCTTATATCGAATGTTATGAATGCTATGAGGCTTGTATGAGACTTTTCGGAGTCTTGTACACCCTGTCGCTTCCGGGGTATAGGCTTGGATCGTGACAAACATAGTATGAAAGCATAAGATTTTGGAATGGTTTTTAGGATTGATGTCTCACAAGCCACATCTAGTAGAGTCTTGTTCATCGGTGTGAGTCGCGACACATCTATGAGCGAGATGTTATAAGACGTTACACTTCTTTCATTATTCTTGAAGTTGTGCCTTAGAGTTTAGATGTATAAGTGTCCTTTTCCTAACCCTTCTCTTGTGTTTATAGGAGATGAATACAAGGGCTAACCCAAGAAGGATGAAAGAGGAGAATGTGAATGAGGGAGGTCCTCCCCAAAATCTTCAAGGTAACCAAGTTCCAGTGGATCCCCCGGCCATGACCAATGAAGAAATTATGCCGGCTTTTCTAACCTTAGCCTAAGCCATGACGGCCCAAGCTAATAGGGAGATTGGACTCGAGTGAATACTAATGAGAGTACTATGTCTTCAAGATTGAGGGATTTTTATAAGATGAACCCCCCCCCCCTGAGTTTTTAGGATCTAAGGTGGAAAAAAATCCCTAAAGGCTTGTTGATGAGGTGTGCAAAATACTTAGTGCTATGTGGGTATCTTCAAAGGATAAGGTGGAGCTAGCCGCCTACTAATTAAAAGATGTAGCTCAAATTTGGTATGAACAATGGAAGGGTGAGGGGCCAAGAGGAGCGGGTCCCATAAATTGGGAGGTGTTCAAAGAAGCTTTCCATGATAGGTTTTTCCCCTTAGAGTTGAGGGAACAAAAATTGGTAGAATTCATGAACCTTCATCAAGGGGGTATGAGTGTGAATGAGTATTCTCTTAAATTCACCCAACTATCCAAATATGCTCCAACCTTAGTGGAATATTCGAGGGCTAGAATGAATAAGTTTGAAATGAGAGTTTCCTATTTAGTTGAAAAAGAATGTCGTATGGCAATTCTCCATCATGACATGGATATTTCAAGGCTCATGGTATATGCTCAACAAATCAAGGAGACGAAACTTAAAGAAATGAATAAGGAGGCAAAAAGGGCTAGGCCCGATGAATAAGGTCAACCAAGGTCCAAAAAGAGGTTCTACAACCAAGATTCCCCAATGGTCAACAATGATAGTGTGTTTAACCCTAATTCCCAAGGAGGAAAAGGAAATGGTTCTTCTTTTGAAAGATCTATATGTGCCAAGTGTGGGAAGCAACATTTGGGTAAGTGCCTTGCCGGCACAGATGGTTGCTTTAGGTGTGGAAAGAAAGGTCATAAGATGAGGGATTTCCCAACACTCATGGAAAAAGGGAGAGAGACCAACCAAGCTTCTCATGATGGCCTGGATCCTAATGCTCCAAAGAAAAATCGTTTCTATGTGCTTCAAGCTAACAAGGACAGAGGAGCTCATTCGGATAAAGGCACCAGTGTGTGATAGTTCCTTATAGTTCAGAATGTCTTGTTAAGTTTCTTGTGTTGTTTTCATGTTACCCTTAGTTTGGTTTACTCCTAAGTGGGGGATAGTATGTTAAGTAGTAAGGTTGTTGAGAGTTTCGATATCCTTATCTCTTTCCTTCTATTCTTATTCAAGCTTGAGACCAAGAGTTCCTTTAGCTTGTTTCATGTTTTAGAGTCACGTGTGATTATGTCATGCATGTTTTGATGAAGTATATGATGAATCAGAAAATTAGTTTTTTGATTGATTGTGTTCCTCATGTTGATGTTCATCTATAATGAGTTGCCTAAATGCTTCATGAGTTGATTTCTTAAGTATTCGTAAAGTTGTTTTTTAAAATAGTTGCATAAATTGCCTTATGATGTTGTAATGAACATGATGTGAGTTGGAGAAGGAAGTTCCTCTAACGAAATGAGAAATGTTGATGTTTTGGGGCATAATGAGTTTGTAGATGTAGTTCCTACTTCCTTATGTTGCATTGAGCTTGTTGATGTGGAGTTGATGTTTCCTCCTATGAGTTTGTGCATTGTTTATAATGTTGCATGCATGATGGGCTGCTAGTCTTGAGTCATTATCCCTTAAAGTGTTTAAAGTGTCATTCGAGGACGAATGCTCCTAAGTGGGGGATAATGTAACGACTCAGAAAATGATAGGTTAAACTAGAGCCTAAACGTAGGGGTCAACGTCAAGGGTTAAGGGAAAGGGCTAAGGGTTTTGGCGTGTAGGCGATGGTTTAGGGATCGAGGCTGCCTAAAACTAGGCTTCACTACTGCCTACCAAGACCACGAGGGTTTTCCTGACCCGTGGTGACCACCACGAGTCGTGGTGCCACCCGTGATTGGCTAGGCAGTGTGCCCTAGTTGGTGCCAAGACAAGGTACCCCTACACGGGCCATGGGAAGACTCGTGGGGTTGCCTTAGCTTAATTGGAGTTGGAAGAAGTTGAGGGATCTACTACCTCAAAGACCACGGTCACCACCAAGAGCCGTGGTGCCCTAGACGGTCCGAAAAAGTGGTCATGAAGATCACTTGGGCTCAAGGGGAGGCAAGGCAACTTGGCCAAGCCACAGCCTAAAGACCACAACCATCACCACGACTCGTGGTCTTGAGCACAGATCGTGGGAGGTCTCATGGTCTTCCCTTAGGCCCTTGAGGGCTTGGCATGGTAGGAAGGCATACTGGTCAAAGGACCACGGGCACCACCACGAGTCGTGGTTCCCTTCACGACCCATTGAGCTAGGCGTGGTCCCTGACGGGCTGCCCAAGTTGAGGGTGTTTAAGTAATTTCATTTTAATTAAATATTATGTGGGGTTGATTTTAATTGTTTTATATCACTAGTATATATAGTTTTAAGTCTTAGCACAAGTCATTTATTCCTTATTTCAAAACACCCCAAAGTTAGAAACCTCTCTTCTCAAAAGTTCTCTCTCTAAAAACCTCCATTGGAGGTAAAGGATTCAAGCTTCCAAGGTCAAACTTCAAGTTTTTCAAGGGATTTTCGTGGGATTCTTCCATAAAAGGAATGGTAGTGTAACGACTCGAAAAATGATAGAGTGAAACTAGAGCCTCACATGTGAGTTTGGAGTCGAGAACTTAATGAAATGATTATATTTGAATTTGACCCAAAAGTTCTTAAAAATGTGCTTCGGAAGTTACCGGAAACTTGTTTAGCTGTATATAAAAAGATCCGTTTCGTTTTTCGAAAATCCAACTTCATATTCTTGTTTAGGGGGTCAAATTGAGTGGGAAATGGGTCTAACCCAAATTTTAGAGCAACCGTATCAAAATCCGAAATTTCCAAGTGAAGCCTTTTTCGAGGGTCTACTTTGGAGGGTCATATCTCCTAGCACACAAATTATTTGGGTGGCCAATAATATATCCATGGAAAGCCCTTTGAGTTAGCTACCTAACTCAATTCGTTTCACCTCATTCGGAGTTCGGACGAAGAAGTTATGCCCATTTTCGTAAAGTCTGTCCGGCAGAAAATGCAAATTCCAGTAGCTAATTTTACTGTTCATTACTGTTCACCCGCCTGAAATTTTTCTAAGTGTTGGACCATGTTTTTTCAAAGGGCATATGTTATTCCTATATACCATTAGTTCATTCCCATCCCTAAAAAAAACATTTCCCTCTCTACAATCCTCCATTTAAGAAGAAGAAGAAGTGGGAGCTAGGGCTTTGGATTCAAGGCTTTCTTCATCAAATTTCGTGGGAGATCATAGCAAAGGTATGGTGGTCTTGATGCTTGTCTAATTTTCCATTCAAGGAGCCAAATCCAAAGCTATTTCAAAGTATGAAAAATCTAGGTTTTCACTCAATCTCATGGGTTCTTCCACCAAATGGTTTTAAAAGGTTTCTAATGGCACTTTATGGTTATATTGTTGTTGTATTGACGATTTAAGATGAAAATACTCCATGAACCCATGATTTCTCTCTATTCCTAGTTTATGCCTTTATGAAGTGGGTTGCTAGATAACGAATGTATATGAATCAAACTTGTTTAAAGGTCTTTAGATTGTTGAAGTATGTCATTACCCATGCTTATTTTATGGTGTATTGTTGGTGTATTGGTATGTGAGGCTTATGGCCTTAAAGGCATAGTATGAGAAATTGGAGCGTTATCATGACATTATATGAATGAGAATTCAATGAAGATAATGTGATCATGTTATGAATGTAAAGGTATTGTTGTAGGTTGTTCACTGGTTTGGTTGCATAATTACTACCCTATTTTCCATGCTCTTTGATTCCATTACATGCCTTCAAGGTGTTTGACAAAATGTCCAACTATGGAGAATTGATGAATCGATGCTTTAAAGTTTGAGTTATGAGATGTATGGAAATCCAGAGATGTGTTGATGACACTCATGAATGTTGATGATATAATATGAAGTATTCTTCAATATAAAGTATACCTTGAATTGGTAGGGCTTATGCATCATTTTCTTGTATAAATGATTATATTGTTGATTGTTGCATCCTTGGATCGGTAGGCTTATGGCACCCTTCCACACATGCTTATAATGAACCTTGGATCGGTAGGCTTATGGCACCCTTCCATTAATGATAAGTAATGAACCTTGGATTCGGTAGGCCTATGGCACCTTTCCATAAAGGTTAATGATGAGACTTGAATCAGTAGGCCCATGGCACCCTTTCAAGAGGAGTTAATGAGCTTTCCTAAATGTACCTATCGGTAGGCTTATGGCACCCTTTCATGTGTTAAATAATGTACCTTGAATCGGTAGGCTTATGGCACCCTTTCATGTGTGATGATGTCAAAGTAATGAACTATTCTATGGGAATGTAGGCTAAGCACCGAGCGGATTTGGTTAGATGGAAACTCCCCCGACAGTTAGGCATGAGTTTCAATGATCGTCTACCTTATCCCATAAACTATGTGCCCGCATAGGAAGCTAGTGGATCCATTAAGCTATATACCGGTCTTCCTTAGGCAAGTAGACCACCTCTTTACGGTGTGGGGACTTATGACACCGGATTCCATGACAAGCTCTCATGGTCTATGTCGGTTAAACGCTTACTTCCCATCATGTGAGATTTCATTATGGTTTCTTGACAGGTTCTACAAAGTGTAGGTAGTAGTATGGGATGCTACCTATACATTGCACGAGTAGGCTTGGAGAGGGTCATAGTGAGCTTCTCTAAATCCTAATGACTGTGACATGAATGTACCCTAAATAAGGTTATTAAAGAATGTTGGCTCTTAAATGCTTAATATGTTATGCATGTTATACTTGGGTTATATTACGAGTTATTTTTCCTTGTCATGTCTTAATTAATGATATACCTCTTATGTATGAATATTGTGCAAAGGTGAAAGAAAGGAATGATAAGTTACTTTAAGTGACCTAAATGTGGTGCCTTAGTATGGATGGTGGTATGGGACGCCATCCATACATTGCACGAGGTATAGCATAAGGGTTTCTTGAGGTGAAGGTCCAAGGTAAAGGTTTTCATGTTGATATTGTTTAAAGGTGATATTATGACTTACTTGATGTTATGCTTGTCTTGTATGTCTTTTATGCTATTGTTCATGATATTTCAAAAAAGGTGGCATAATGCATGGTTTCTAACTAAAATGTCCCTTTTTAAGTATGTTTTGCATGGTCATCATACTTAGTACATTTTGTGTACTAACCCATATTCTTCATATTTTTACTATAAGTGTAGGTTCCGGCAAGTGATCCCTCCTAGCTAGTTTGAAGTGTTGGATTGCTTTCCTCCAAGACTTGGTATGTCCTCATGGATTCGAGGATAAGACTTTTAAGTTCTTTTGTTCATGTAATAGACTTCTTTTGATTGTAAAGGGCCGTGTCCCTACTTATGTTTTGCGACTATGTCTAAGATGGCCATGTGAGACTTAGACTTCCGCTGTCTGTTTTTAAAGTTGTTTTAATGAAGTTTAAATGTGTGGATGTAAATAAGTTTTTTTATTATTCCGCACTATTTTCAGTATTAAATGCAATGAATGGCTATGTGGCTCGTATAAGACCCCTTTGGGGTCGAATACGCCATGTTACGACTAGGGGGTGCTCCCGGGTCGTGACAGGTAGTCTTCATCCTTGACTTAGTTTATTTCAAGGAGCCAATTTCAAAGTTGATTTCAAATCCCCAATGTTTCCCCAAAAATCCTAGTTTTAAATCTTGGCATGGGTTCGATTACAAACGATTTTCAAAGGCTTTATTTCATTGAATTATGAATGAATTGTGGTTTTAAAGATGAATTAAGATCATTTCTTCCTAGAACCCATGTTTTCCCCCAAATTCTTAAGTGGTGAATTGAGATTGGGAATTGGTTGATTATGAAAGTATGTTGAATTGTTGATGTTTATATTGGATTAGTTATTGAACCATGTCAATTTCCTTATCTATTGTAGTATCTTGGATTTAGGTGTTGATGTTGATTCATAGCCCTAAGGGGAAATTTCATTAAGGATTATGTATGATTATGATGTGAAGTATATATGTGTGTGATCTTAATGAATGTGTTATGATCATGCTTAGAATGTAATTGTGTTATGATTAAATGTTATTTCTCAATTAACACCTATGAATAATGAGGCTATCTGTTAAGGTGATTCTCACATACACACACACTCATGAATGACTAATGAATAAAATTTCTATGATTATGTTAATGATGATGGGTTGATTGAAAGGCTATTCTCAATTGTACTCTAATGAATGATAATGACATGTTGTGAAAGGACTTTCTCACAATATGGGATTCTTAGTTGAAAGGCCATTTTCATCTTTGAATCTATGAGCTATTCGATGAATGAATGTTGAGTTTGAGATGGATACTCAACCATGAGTTGAGGCGGGGTATCTAATAACAATCACTTATCCCATAATGATGACTAAAGTAATGAATGTTAAGTACTCCGTGGGGAATAATGCTAAGTACCGAGTGGATAGTGATATGAGATGGAAGCTCTCACATGAGTTGAGGCGGGGTTCTAGTAGCAATCTCTGGAGAGTGATGCCCTCACGTGAGTTGAGGTGGGGTATGGAGTATCAATCTCCCTATCCCATAACTAGGTGCCCACATAGGATATTAGCTAGTGGATCCACTTAAGCTAAAAGTAATGGTCCTACCTTAGGCAAGTAGGAATCCATTATCCGGTGAGGGTGACACCGGGATTCCATGAATTGCTCACATGGTCTATGTCGGTTAAGGCTTACCCCCACAAAGAATGTTAATGAACTATAGCTTCTCAAGAATGCACTATTTAGTGTGGGTGGTAGTATGGGATGCCATCCATGCGTTGTACAAGTAGGCTTTGAGAGGGGTTATGGTGTGTTCCTCTAATATCTTAATGGCCAATGAATGAATGTTCTCTTAATGAAGCTAATGAAGAATGTTGATTTAGATACTTAATGTGATGATGCATGCTTTACTTGAATTGTATTATGAGTTACTTCCTTGTCATGACTTATGTAATGTTTATGACTCTTATGTATGAGTATTGTGTAAAGATGGAAAGGGTGAATGGTAAGTTCACTTTTGGTGGCCTTGAGGTGGTACTTAGTGTGGATGGTGGTATGGGACGCTATCCATACATTGCACAAAGTATAACTTGAGGGTTACTTGAGGTGAAGGTGTATTGTGATGAAATGGGTTATATGTTGATTATGTCTCTAATGTGATTAAATGACTTGTATGTTGGTTATATTTGTATATTATGGCTCTTGTACTTATGTTCAAGAATTTTATCAAATTGGCATTAAAGCATGACTTTCAAATGAAATGTCTATTTTAAGCATGTTTTTGCATGGCTATCATACTTAGTACTTAATTGTGCTAACCCATATTTTCTTTACCTTTATGAAGTGTAGGGATTGGTACTCGATTTGACTCTCTCTAGTAGAAGCTTGGATTTGAGATTCTTCCAAGTCAAAGTGGTATGTCCTCATAGATCGAGGACAAGTATTGTAGTTTCCATTTCTTTCATGTAGTAGACATTTGTTAGTCTTTCAATTGTAAAGGGTTGTGTCCCTTTTTAGTTTTCAAGATATTATTTAGATGGCCATGTGCGACAATAGACTTCCGCTATTTTCAAATGTTTTAAATGAGTATTTTGATTGTATGGTTTTAAATGGAGTTTTAGTTCCATACCGTTTTCCTTAAATCGAATGTTATGAATGTTATGAGGCTTGTATGAGACTTTTCGGAGTCTTCTACGCCGTGTCGCTTCCGGGGTTTAGGCTCGGGTCATGACTTTTTCATAAGAATTGTGTTTGACTAAAATTTTTATAACAACCTGTTTCCATCATTATAGAAAAGCCATTGGGGAAAATTTTGGGCCGGAATTTTTTTTTTTGTAGTAACTTGGAAATACCTAACCTATCCCAGATTTGGAAGAAGTCGGAGTAACTAAGTACTAGGAAGATCTGGTAGCGTATGAGAGATCCAATTATAAATTTGATTGCATGAATGGATAGCTAAGACGTTAAGGAACCGTACCACTTATTGAATTTGGGAGAGTAGAACTACCGAAATTGATCTTAGCGTGAACAGGTAGTTTCTGAGTATCATGGGATGAAGGTGTGTTGTGAAATGGGGGTTTGAAACCCTTAAAGTTTTTCACTGTTTCCATGCAAGCCGCCAAGGCGGGATTTCTCCCGCCAGGACAGGGCAGGTGTAGCGTGATTAGGCCGCCAGAGCGAGCCATTCGCGAATTAAGTCAGAAATAAACTCCAAAATCATTATTTTCTGTAAGTATCATTCTTTAGACCTAGGAGACGACCCCATGTGTTTTCTTGACAGTTTTTTACCATTCTTAAGTTTAAAGGTAAGGTTTTCACTCCATGAATGCATTTTTTGATTCGTAGAATGTAAATTCTTGGGTAATTATTGTTAGGGGGGTTTTGGAGTTGTACTATTCTTTCAGAGGCTATAGGACTTTAGGAAATCTCTCTTTTCTTTTGTCTCCTTTCGTGCTATAACTTGGTTCCAATTGGTATCTGGTGATCCAAATTTGTATTTAATCTCCTTCACTCTTCTGTCCACAGATGGTTAACACTGGGTTAAACGGCGTTAGGCCCATAGCTCCCGTCAATGCACCAGCTAAGGAATCCATACCAAGAGGTCGAGGTAGGGGTAGAGCCCGAGGAAGGGTGGCGCTTAATAGGGATGGAGCACCAGTTGAGAATAATCCCAGAAATGAGGATCTTCCTACGCATCATGAAGAGGTAAAGGAGAATATAGAGGTTCAAAATGAAGAGAATGTTGAACAAGAAAGAGATATGCAGTCTGAGACAACATGTATTCCTCCCTTAGACCAAGTGTTAGCTCAACAAATTATGTCGTTCCTTAAAGAATTGGTAGGTCCTGGAGTGCTTCTCTCTGTTCAAGCAAATTAAGCTCCCGCCAATCCCCCTATTACTATCACTATCTCCAAGGTGGGTGGAACTGTAGGTACTGATGCTTTCTTCCGTCCTTTCTTGGGTCCTGTTACGACTGGTAATGAACATGAGATGCTGACTAAGTTCTTGAAATTGAAATCACCTATGTTCCATTGTTCCGAGAGTGAAGACGCTTAAGAGTTCATCCTAGATTGTTATGAGAAGCTTCATAAGTTAGGAATTGTCAATCAGCATAGAGTGGAGTTTGTGACCTTCCAACTTCAGGCTAGGCTAAGCAGTGGTAGAGAGCTTATGTGGAATATAGATCTTCAACTTTACCCCTACTCACTTGGACCCTGTTTCAAGCTCTGTTCTTAGAGAAGTATGTTCCCCGGACTTTGAGAGATTGCAAAAAGGATTAGCTCATGACTTTGGAGCAAGGTGGTATGACTATGGCTGCTTATGAGGCTATGTTCCATGGTTTTTCGAGATATGCTACGCAACTTGTTACTACTGAGAAAAAGAGAACCCGCCTATTTGCTAAGGGACTAAATTATGAGTTACAAGTATTGTCTGTTCATATGACCTCTGCAGGAAAAAGCTATAATGAGGTAATAGATTTTGTGAAGAAGTAGAGGGGGTGAGGCGAGACGGTCAGGCTAAGGTATTGGCTAAGAAAGCCAAGAACATAGATAACTTTCAAGGTTCTTACTCCAGAGGTTCAAGGAGGCCGAAACTTGCAGCCCGGCCAATTCAATCCGCTATGCCTGCTTCTACTGGTAATTACTCGGGAACTCTACCTTTGAATTGGATTCAAGATAGCTAGGAAGCAGCACCTTCGGCGGGCAGCACGCCATCTTTTGATCGCACTTGTTATAACTGTGGAGAACCTGAGCACATGAGGAGAGATTGTTCCCATCCACGCATGATGGATTTCGTGTAGTAGAAATCTAGAGAAGTGGTACCCGCGGGTAATGGTAATAATGGTCGAGGACGTCCACAAGGTGGGCGAAAAGGTAATCAACGAGGTCGTGGAGGTCGAAGTAATGGTAATGCATGCAGAGATACAGTGCAGCCAGGCAGGGAAGTCGCCCTTCATGATGACTTTTGGTCGAGGTAATGGTCACATAGAATATTTCGCATACAACTTTTCTTTCCCAAGAACACCTAGAAGGGCAAGTAGAACTCTCAAAATTAATCTTAACATGAACGGGTAGTTTCTTTGTGTCATGGGATGAAGGTGTATTGTGAAATGGGGGTTTGAAACTCTTAAAATCACTCATTGTTTCCGGGCAAGCCGCCAAGGCGGGGACACTATAGCAGGATGGGGACGCCATAGCGGGCCAGTCACGAATTAAGTCAGAAATAAACCCCAAAACCATTATTTTCTACATGTTTTGTTCTTGAGAGCTAGGAGACGACCTCATGTGTTTGCTTGACAATTTTTCACCATTCTTGAGGCTAAAGGTAAGGTTTTCACTCTCCGAATCCGTTTTTCGATCCGTAGAATGTAAATTCTTGGGTAAGTATTGTTGGGGGAGGGTTTTGGAGTTATTTGGGTGGTGGAAAATCCCTAATTTGGGTATTGGGATCATGGGTTTGACCTAGGGTTGATAGTGTTGACTGTAATCTAGGTAATTAGGCATCGTTTATTGATCCTCGCATTATATTAAATGTTTGTAGACCAAGAACAAGTGGAAAGAATCCGAAAAGGGGAGAATCAAGTTTCTTAGGAGGGTTCAAGCTTTGTTCAAGGTAGATAATGGTTGTGATTTCATGTTGGTGTGATGCATGTTAGTAATTACTTCATTATAATTCATGTATGTATGCGAATGTTGCACTATTGACCACACTAATCATAAATGAGCATGAATGAATGATTGTATGCCATGAATTAACACTTGATTGTATGATTTTGAGAATGTACATTGTGATTGTGATTGTGGGTTGTTGAATTGATTGCCAACACAATAACTTGGATTGACTGCAACGTTCCGATGCATAAATGGGACCAGGTATCACATCCGGCACACTAACTTGGATCGGGTTCTATGTACCGGTACACTAACAGTTTCGGTATGGGTTCCATGAGAGGACCCTTGACTTGACATGACTAATGTATTTTGAGAATTGTGAAATTGTACGTTGTTCATAAGTGATAATAGATATTGTATATGTTCGGTGTATACATGTTTTATTATTGTTGTAATGACTTATATATGTTTTACCTATTGGGATAGCTGCGTGATCCTACCAATACAGTGTGGTTGTGTACTGATACTACACTTGCTCTTTCTTTGTTGAGTACAAGGCATCTTCAGGCGGCTACTAGCAGACCTTGTTTAGAAGACTAGTGATTGACTCGAATTCAAGGGTGAGCCAGCTCTTTCGTGCTGCCATGAGTTCTCTTTTTGTTTATGTCCACATCTTCAGACTTAGACTAGTACTTTAGATTTTCTTTTGTTTAATTGGGTTGTACCCATTCCCTTTAAACTGACGATCCTTGTTAGAGTTTTGGTACATTGACTTTCAGATTCTAGGTATTATTTCTGCATTAGGTTGATAGACTTTTGTTGGAGTTTATGGTAACTCCCTATTTTTCCTTTAGACATTTAAACCTGCTTCCATACCTTTAAATGCCTTAGTTTTTTGTTAAGTTGTGTAGGTCTTGGTTAGCTAATTAGTATTAATGGTTCTCCCACCGGAGGGTTAGTGTAGGTGTCAATTACGACGGTTTAGGTCATTAAAAAGTTTGTATCAGAGCCCTATGTTCGTTGACCTCAATGTACCAAAATGAGTCTAGTAGAGTCTTGTGGAACAGTACGGAGACATCTGTACTTTTCTTCGAGAGGCTATAGAACTTTAGGTAATCTCTCTGTTTTCTTTTGTCTCCTTTTGTACTATAACTTGGTTCCAATTGGTATATGGTGATCCAAATTGATATCTAATCTCCTTCACTCTTCTGTCCGTAGATGGTTAACACTAGGTTCAAAGGCGTCAGGCCCATAGCTCCCGTCAATGCGCCAGCTGAGGAATCTGCACCAAGAGGTCGCGGTCGAGGCATGGGTAGATAAAGGACTATGGGTAGAGGCCAAGGGAGGGTGGCGCCTACTAGGGATGGAGAACCAGTTGAGAATGCTCCCAGAAATAAGTCTCCTCCTTCGCATCATGAAGAGGTAGAAGAGAATGTAGAGGTTGCGAATGAGAAGGATATTTGACAAGAAGAAGAGGTGCAGCCTGAGACTATTGGTATTCCTACCATAGACCCAGTGTTAGCTCAACAAATTATGTCGTTCCTGAAAGGATTGGCTTGTCCTGGAGTGTTTCCCTATGTTCAAGCAACTCAAGCTCCCGCCAATCCCCCTATTGCTATCACTATCCCCCAAGGTGGGTGGAACTGTAGGTACTGATGCTTTCTTCCGTCCTTTCTTGTGTCCTGTTATGACTGGTAATGAACATGAGATGTTGACTAAGTTCTTGAAATTGAAACCGCATTTGTTCCATAGTTCCGAGGGTGAGGACTCTTATGAGTTCATCCTAGATTGTTATGAGAGGCTTCATAAGTTAGGAATTGTCAATCAGCATGGAGTAGAGTTTGTGACCTTCTAATTTCAAGGCGAGGCTAAGCAGTGGTAGAGATCTTATGTGGAATGCAAATCTTCAGCTTTACCCCCACTCACTTGGACCCAATTTCAAGCTCTGTTCTTAGAGAAGTATGTTCCCCAGACTTTGAGAGATTGTAAAAAGGATAAGTTCATGGCTTTGGAGCAAGGTGGTATGACTGTGGCTGCTTATAAAGCTAAGTTCCATGCTTTGTCGAGATATGCTACGCAATTAGTGACTACTAAGAAAGAGAGGATCTACCTATTTCATAAGGGACTAAATTCTGAGTTGCAGGTATTGTCTGTTCATATGACCTCTACAAGAAAATGCTTTAATGAGGTAACAGATTTTGTGAAGAAAGTGGAAGGGGTGAGGCGAGACGGTCATGCTAAGCCATTGGCTAAGAAAGCCAAGAATTTAGGCAACTTAAGGGTTCTTACTCCAGAGGTTCAGGGAGGCCGACACTTGCAGCCCGGCCAATTCAGTCTGCTATGCCCGCTTCTACAGGTAATTACTCGAGAACTCCACCTCAGAATTTGATTCAGGATAGCCAAGGAGTCGCACCTTCGGTGAGCAACATGCCATCTTTTGATCACACTTGTTATAATTATGAAGAAACTAGGTATATGAGGAGAGATTGTCCCCACCCGCATATGATGGATTCTACGCAACAACAGTCTAGAGAAGTGGTGCCCGGAGGAACTGGTAATAATGGTCGAGGACGTCCACAAGGTGGGCGAGGAGTAAATTAGCTAGGCCATGGAGGTTGGAGTAATGGTAACGCATGCAGAGGTACAGTGCAGTCAGGCAGAAAAGTCGCTCGTCATGATGACTTTTGGTCAGGGTAATGGTAACATAGAAATTTTCGCATACAACTTTTGTTTCCCAAGAACACCCAGAACAATACGAAGATGGTCGGCATGCTCTTCCTCACTTTTTGAATAAACCAAAATATCATCAATAGACTATAACAAATGAATCAAGAAATGGTTTTAATATACCAATAGCCTTATCTAAGAACATGTTAGGCAGGGAAGTCGCACGTCATAAGGCTAGTGGGATAAGGAATAGACCAAAATACCCCTCCTTAATTCTAATGGATTTCCTTAATCGGACAAGCTGAACGCAAATGGGAATATCTCCCTTATCCGAACTCAGAATTTAGCAAACTCTTTGGAATTGAAAAGAGGACTCAAAGATCTTTCATTTGATATCTTATGGGCAACCTAACTTATCATATACGGAAAGTTATGGACGTTTGAACTTGACCCAAGACTCACAATTTAAGACTAACTTGCATGATTCTCGATTTAGCTCTTTCCAAATTTGTTCTTGCTAAAATTAGTTCTTTCAAATCGAGGTGTTACAGTAAATAAATATTTATGGAATTTTACTTGCATGATTTTCATAGACTACAAGGTATGAAATCTAAACATTAATATATTAATGTATATAGAGATGAGAAAAGCACGTTAAAGTACTTAAATATTGACTAGAAATAATTTTGAATTAATAATAATATATTTACCTATTTTATGGTAATGATTTTTTTACTATGATTATGTCTTTGGTAGGTTCGGTTTAATTTTTGTAACACTCCAGAAATTCTATGACTTAAGTTAGAGCCTCACCTTATAAATAATGACTTAAAATTAGTAAAACTGATATTTCTAAACCTAAAATAATGCAATTGACTTGGTTTGGAAGAGTAAAAGTCTAAACATCAAGAAACGACCACGACGTCTGGAAACTAGAGAATAATGTGTTGTAGTGTGTTCTTAGGTTTTGGGCAGGTTTGGGAGTGTCGTATGATGGTATAATCTTGTAAAATGGTTTAAATTAGGTAAATATATGTTTATAGGGTCAAAAAGTTTGAATACGACACCCCGGGGCCACCCTGAGGGTCCCCGAGGAGGACCCCAACCTTGGCCAAGCAAGCTGCCTTGGCAGCTTGCAAATTGCACTTGGTGGGAATAGCTCCGCGTCGCTGACTAGCTCCCCCAAGGAGCAAAAAGTTTGTTCGCAATGCGGTCGTGTCGCGGACTCTACTGTATCAAAATTTAATTCCAAATATCTTCAGGGAACAGCTCCGCGTCGCGGACTTGTTCCGCGATGAAAATGCAGAAATTTAGAAATTGATTTTTACTTCATTAAAGAGTCCAACTAAGTGAGGGGTATTTAGGGTACTTTATGGGACATGTATATAATGATTTTTAAGTCAATTTACCTCACTTTATTACTCAAACACAAAACCCCAAAGATCTAAACCTAAAATTCCTCCTTCTTTCTACTCTCTCTCTCTATTTCCTAAAGAACTCCATTGAAGAAGATTGGAGCTTCAAGAAGAAGACCAACCCTCCAAGGTTTCAACTCGGATTTTCGTGGTTAATTCGTCAATAAGGTATGGTTGCTTATCACTCTTGGGATTCCTTTTCCCAAGAGGCTCCTTCAAGATGAATTTCAAAATCTCTAATTTCTAGGTTTCAATCCAAAAACGTGGGTCTTCTTTCTAAAGTGAAATTGATGTTATAAACTGACTTTGATTGATTTATATGAATAATTATGGATGAATTTATGTTGTATTGGTGGTTTGTGGAAGAATTCCCCATGAGACCCATGTTTCTCCTTCTCTTCCTAATCCTAACCCTAGTTTGTGTTGGATATCGATTGAAGGCTATGAATTGAATGTGATGTTATGTAATTCATGTTTGTATGATGATTCTACCCTAGGTTATGTATAATTTCTATGAAATTAGGGTTGAGTCTTTGAATGAAGCCTTGAAGGCTATGAAGGGAATATGCCAATTGCTTATATTGATGTTGATTATGTTATTACTTCATGAATTACCTTTTATTATGTATTGTTTATGAATTGTTTAGTAATTGAAGTATGGATGTTCCAAGAAGGTCTAGAAGGTATGAAGGTTGGTTTTTCTTTGAACTCAAGAATGAAAGGTGAATTACTTAGATTATAATGTTGTGGTGTTGATGACCGAGTTTCCTCATCCTTAACCCTCTTCACTTGAATTAGCTATGAAGTATGTATGTATGTTATGGTATGATTTCTATATTATTGAAAGGTAGTCCTCATGATTATAGTGTAATGTAAAGTGAAAGGTTTACTCACTTGCTAAGTGTTTCTAAAGTGAAAGGATTGTTACTCACTTATGAACACATATGAGCTATTATGGTAAGATGTCTACATAAGAGTCTAGTAAAGGCTAATGTGAACTTATGTGATGACTAAAGATGATTACAAAAGGGAATTAGATACTTGGCATCGAAAGGGCATGTAAATGAGATGGGGGTCTCACATTTAGTAAGTTTGGCTCCCCACATGGATTTCCTCACGTTTAGCAAGTTTGGATTACCCACGGTATGTGTTGTCTCATGAGATAGAAAACCCCCACGTTTAGTAAGTTAGGGTTTCTAGAAGCAATCTCCTTGACCCTTAACTATGTGCCCACATAGGACTCTAGCTTAATGGATCCACCTAGATAGCTATGTGCGAATGGTTACACCTTAGGCAAGTGTTAACCCTCTCTTTTCGGTGTGGGAGTAGAACACCGGATTCCATGTAGCTCTCATGGTCTATGTCGGTTATTGCAATACTTCCCTAATATAAAAGTAAATAAAGGTATGAAAGGTGTGAACTCTTACTAGGGTTTTCTTAAGGGTTTCTACCTAGTGTAAGGGAGGGTATGGGACTTCTCTTGCACATTGCACTTGTGGGATCCTAAGAGATGGTTGTAGTAGTGTTCTCTTATGATTATGATGCTTACGACTTATGTATGTTGAAGCTATGTTATGTATGATCATTATGAATATGGTAAGTTATGATGAAATATGATCGTATGAATGTATGCATGAAGTAGGTTGCTTAATGTGATACTTGGCTTTGAATAGGGTTATGGGGTTCTATTCTTTGCATTGCACTAGTATTGCTTGGGTTGTCTACATGTTCAGATGATATTATGTTGGTTTGGACTATGATGCTTACTTTGTGTGCATATTGGATTTACTTGGTAAAAAGCATGTTTTGACTAAATGTCCTTTTGTGCATGTTTCAATGGTTCTTCTTCCCAATTCAAGTTAGGGATCCAATCAGGGTATGTGGAAACTTCATCAACGGTTTCTTCTTCCCCCATTGAGTCCCAAAGAATCCCTAATTTCTTCAAGCTATGAACTCTCAAGTCTAGCGTTTCATGATTTCTTTTGGGTTTTTATTGAATTTGATTTCTTCTTCATGATTGATCTTATCAAGCATGAATTGTTGATAATAAATTAAGATGCTTTCGATTTTGAAGTTTATATTAGTATATACGATTATCATGAATTAGATGCTTTCAAATAAAGTATCTTTTAGATTATATTCTGTTATCATGATTTAGGAGCTACTCAATATTCTATTAAAATTTTAATATGATTTAGTATTATCAAAATTATTACTGTTTTCATGTTTATGCATGTTTCCCTTGAGAGTATACTTAGCACAAGTGGACTCTTGGAATGAAGGTTTTAGTTTATCATTTGTGGACCTTTTGTTGGAATCTCAAAAACCATAGAAACTATCGTCGGATTTGTCTCAGATAGAAATTAATTAGTGGATCCACCTTAGCTCATATATCATGGTCCTTACCTTGGCAAGTAGGTCGCTCTTTTTTCGGTGTGGAAGAAGAACATTAAACTCCATACATAACTTACACGGTTTATGTTGGTTATTATATACATCCCACAAAACAGTATGTTTTCAGATATTGCATGACCATGTACTATGTTCCATATCGGATCAATAGTTTTCATGTTATGTGTTGACATCCCGTGAGAGGGCGCAACGTCGTGGTGACTCACCAAAAAATTAGTAATTCAATTTTTATAAGAATTAAAAGAATTTTTAAAAAAAATAATTATAAAAGGGTAAAAGGGTAAAAGGGTAAAAGAGAGTCGCCACCTAATTTTAGGGAAACTAGAAAATCAATTAATTAATTAACTTAAAAGACACTCTACGAAACCAATTGATTCTAGGTAGGGGTTTAAGTTATTCCGAAGGGAAGGGGTTAGGCATCCTTCGAAATCCACAACTGTGGTTCCCGACTGAGTTCAATTTTTCAAATTGTGGAAGAAATAACAATAATATACAAATATAATAAACATGCGATATACACAATAATAAAATAAAACAGTAATATAAGAAACGACCTAAGATTTGCCTAACATCGATACATACAAAATAATGATAGAGAGTATAATTCAATTTTCATTCGAATAGCTTCAAAGGGAAGCACCTCTGAGTACCCGTAAAGACACTTAGTAAAAATGTTAGTACTAAATAAATATGAATAAATATAAATGAATGGAATAATAACTTAAAAAATAAAAACCTATCTTATTAACATGGAAGACCTTGGAAATCGACGATAATTTCTTTATCGGCCAATTTTAACAAGCAAAATATAAACATAAACTAAGTTTACGTTTTTTAACATTGGGAAGACCTCAAAAACCGACAGAAATTTTTTTCATTGGCCAATTTAATATATCATTGCAAGGTCAAGAAACCATAAGGAAAAGAACAGAATTGTCCAAACATAACACAAAATGACAAACTAAATAGTAGCATGAAACTGAAACAATCATCATTCCAATATAATTAACAATATCAAATCCTATAAAAAAATATCAAAAATTGATGAATGGTTAAACTAATAAAGAAAAACAGTTACAAGATAATCAAATGGGCAAACAAAGTAATAACAAAATTAAATAATACTCTATAAACTACCAATAATAGATAAGAACAAAGCAATAACCAAAATAAAACTTTCTAATAATAGATTTCTTCCATAACATAAATGTACCCAGAGAATCAACAAGGCTGCAAATAAAATAAAATAGAGACGGCATAAAACAGACAAAGAGTAGTAAGACAACTACAATCTAGCCTAGGAGTAATTTCCCTGGATAGTCACCCATGTTTGGGAAATTACCTTGAAATATCACTTATGTTTGTTTTAGGACCACAATATCACCCAACTTTACCTCTTTTCCTCAAAATATACTTACACAAAAAAAATATTATCTCTCTCCTAATAGGATGCCATGTCACATTATTCCTTTTTCATTATTAACATTTTTTTAAAAATAATTTAGACAACCTATATTACCTAGTAAAAAAAAATTACATAGCCCAAAAATTTCTACCCTAGTTCAGGGGATTAGGCGGCAAATCCAAATATGAGCTCCTCCGATTCTTCAAGAAAATATGTGGCTTCCTCCGATTTTTCAAGCGAGATAATGTTTTTATATGGAAATAATGGGCAATGGCACTTTTTTGTTGAGTCCGGAGCCAAAAGTGTAACTTTTTTTCTTTAAAAAACAAAAAAGAGCACATCAAAAAATAAATTAACCAAAAGGGGAAAATCGCTCCTAACGGAGCGATTTTGTTCTGACAAAAATTGACGCCACTCCGCTAAAAGAAATAAAAATCTCTGCCGATTTTCTCAAAAAAATATTTTTTCTTTAAAATCGTTGTTTTACAGTGTTTTTATATTAAAAAAATTAAAAGCAAAATCACTGCTATTGCAGCGATTTTGTTTAAGAAATTATTTAGAAAAAAACAAAAATCCTACCCTTGCAGAGAATTTAATAAAAATTTAAAAAATAAATAAAACTAAAGCCAGCGATTTTCATAAAAAGCTTCTTTTTTTTTAAATCTTTACCCTTCAGCGATTTAAATGAAAATTAAAAAAAAAATTAAAACTGAAAATCGCTGCTTCGTCATCGATTTTTTCTTTAAAAAACTTATTTTTCTTAAAATGGCTGCCGCCGAAAATTTATGTAATTTAAAACTTGTTCTTTATGTTTTTTTTTAATTCCTTAACAAAAAATCGCTGCTATAGCAGTGATTTCACTTTTTTTTTCTTTTTTATAAAAATGCTGCTATAGCAGCGATTTTAAAGAAATAATAATTTATTTATTTTGAGAAAATCGCTGCCAAATGCAGTGATTTTTATTTCTTTTAACGGAACGGCGTCAATTTTTGTCAGAAGAAAATCAATCTGTCATGAGGGATTTTGCCCTTTTGGTTTTTTTTTTTTTTGATGTGCCCTTTTTGTTTTTTGAAGGAATAAAATGACCCTTTTAGCTTCGGAATCCCTTTTTGTTGATATTTTAATTCATTAGAGTAATAAGGTAACCATATTGTCAAACTACAAAGGATATAATGTTTTTAAAGAATTTTTAAAAATGTTAATAATAAAAAAGGAATTAAAAAAATGTTAATAATAAAAAAGGAATTAAAAAAATGTTAATAATAAAAATGGAATAATGTGACATGGCATCCTATTAGGAGAGAGATAATATTTTTTTTTTGTCAAGTATATTTTGAGGAAAAAAGGTAAAGTTGAGTGATATTGTGGTCCTAAAACAAACATAAGTGATATTCCTAGATAATTTCTCAAACATGGGTGACTATCCAGGGAAATTACTCTCTAGCCTAGCATATAAATGGTAATCAACACCCAAAATAAATCAACATAGTGCAAAACTTACATGGCTGGTTAAAGAAACCAAAATTTGTCAAAAGAGAAATGCAAATTGAAATAACATTGGCGGGAGTTTGAACCCCTCCGGCCAAATCTAAAACGGTAAAAATTAAACCATCTAAAAACAACTAAGCGCAGCAGCAAGAACAACAAAACGAAGTAAAATGACATCAATTTTGGTTAGATTTGAAAGCGAAACCTCAAACTTCGCCGGAAATGGAGTTCCTTTTTGGCTGTTGGGTTCTTATCTACTCCGGTGGTCGGAGTTGTCACCGGTGGAGACTAGGGTCTGTTCGCTGGAGCGCTTGGAGCTTGGAGCTATGGGTTGTTCTCGCTTCGCCGGAGTTAATGGTAAAAACACTTGCAAAACAAACAAAAACTCGAAAGGGTAAAAAAGGGAAGGGGTCTGGTACGAATGCTCCGGTTCATCGGAGCTTGGAGCTCCTCGCCGGCGTTCATGGTTTTTTCAGCTCGCCAACAATGGCGATTTGAGGAGGAAATCAGAATTCTTGTTGCTGGAATCTAGTTGTTCCGTTATGGTGGGTGAACGGTGGTTTGGGGATGAATATTCTGAGGGGTTTTGGTGGTTTTCTGATGGGTTTTGGTCTGGTTGTGTGTGTCTGTGTGAGGTTTGTTGATGGTGGAAAGGGAGCTATTGTGCGGTGGTGGACTAGAGCTTCGGTTGTTTGCCGGAGCTCCAATGATTGTGCCGGAGAAGGCAAAGAATAGCAAGAAAATATTAAGTTAAAAATCCGAAAATTTCACTCCCATTACCTAAAATCTTATCCACCACCCTTTAACCTAATGAATAAACTATTATTTAAATAGGGAATTGAAAATCACCAATAGTACAATATCACTATCTTAAAATCGTGGGTTAAAATATCGGTTAGTAAAATATTTGTGTATAAAATCTTATCCATATCAGATTGAATTTTGAGACTGTGCAAAATATCAAAATAAATATTAACAAATGTAACAGATAAAATGAATATAAAAAAATGTAATGAACGTAACCAAAAATGCAATTTAACAGAAATAATGATTTTATAAAAAATGAAAAAATATTTAAACGTATTCAAACGACTGTAACAAAATAATATGAATAGAATTAATTGATAAAAATCCTAATACTTTGACAATAAGAATAACTATCAACAAATTGCATTAAAATGGCAACATATGTATTTTGAACTATTTAAAAAATAAAATACTTAAAAAATATTAACTTTAGAAATATCAGACTAAAATTTGGCATCAACATTATGTTTACTTGATCATTGCATTGACGTGTTTTACAAACTCATTTTCAGACAGTTAGTTGATTCCACATATGTTTTCTTATATCATATTATCCTTTATGATATGACATCTATTTGAGACTTTATTTTGTTTATGTATGCTATATGAACTGTCATGCCATGTCATGTGGTTAGCTTGGGGTCACTCGTGGCTCTTGGCACCTTGTCACTTCTAGGGGATAGTCTTGGGTCGTGACAGTCTCTATGATATTGGTGCTAAAAATTCCTTATTTCTATAAGCACTCTTTAAAAATAACTTTTTAGAAAGGTGATTTTGAAAAAAAAGTAATTTGAGCGTGGCTAATGCATTTGAAAAGTGTTTTACATAAGTAAATTGTATTTGACTAATCTTTTTAAAAAAAGTACTTTTGAGATTCAAATTATTGTCTTTTGGCAAGTCAATGTACTTTTAATATTAAAACTATAGCCTCTAGAAGAAAAGTACGGACGTCATCGTATCGTTCCGCAAGACTCTACTAGACTCATTTTGGTACAATGAGATCAACGAACCTAGGCTCTGATACTAACTTTGTCACGACCCAAACTGTCGTGATTGGCACCCACACACCCTCTGGTGGGAGAACCATTACTACAACCCAAACATTACAAATATTATGAAAACTAAGGCATTTAAAGATACATAAGCATGTTTCAATGCATAAATTATATAGAGTTCCCCTAAACTCCAAGGTTTAAACAAATAACTAACCAAACTAATGCGGAAATTTAACCCCTAGAACATGAAAGTCAATGTACCAAAACTCTAACAAGATTCATAAGTCTAAACGAGAAAATCATCTAAAGAACTAGTCTAAGTCCGAATATGATGGACTAGATAAAAAGAGAACTCAAGGCAGCCTGGAAGAACTGGCTCACCCTTGAATTCGGATCGACGATCACTGATCTTCTAAACGATGTGTGTCAATAGCCGCCGGAAGATGTCCTGTACTAAAAAAAAATAAGAGCAAGTATAGTATCAGTACACAACCACCGTGTACTGGTAGGATCACACAACTTTCCCACCAATTGTAACTTACATTAGTCAGTACAACAATATAATCATATGCACATATCAAACATATACAATATCATCAACATATACGAACAATGAACAATGAACAACTTCATGATTCTCACATATCACAGTTCTATCAATTTAGAGCAACATACCATATTCCAATATCAATCATCATTAGATATGAACGAAATCATCACAAGTAGATACATAACACAATACAATGGTCCTCTCACGGAACCCAATTCAATGGTCCTCTCATGGAACCCAAACCGAAATAGTTAGCATACCGGAACGTGGTATCCGATCCCATAATTATGACGGAACGTGGAAACCGATCCTATAGTTAGTTATGCCGGAATGTTGCAGCCGATCCCATATTTATGCCAAAACGTGGCAACCGATCCCATAGTTAGTTATGCCGGAATGTGGCAACTGATCCTATAGTTAGTTATGCCAGATGTGACACCCGCCCATTCAACAAACCACAACCACAATCACTATGTATATTCTCACAATCATACAACAAGAGGTTATTAATGGCATACAATTATTCAATTATCCCCATTTACGATTAGGGTGATCAATAATGCAACTTTCGCATACATACATGCATTATAATGAAGCAATTACAAACATATAACACACCAACATGAAATCACAACCATCACTTACCTCGAATCCAAGCTTGAATCCCCTAAGGCACTTGAATCTTCCCTTTCCGGATTCTTCCCGCTTGTTCGTGGTCTAATAACAATCAATATAATACGTGAATCAATAAACAATCACTAATTACCCGAATTACTAACAATTCTATGAACCCTATATCAAACTCATGATCCCAATTATCCAAATTAGGGTTGTTTCTACCATAGAATCTATAACAAAACCTTCCCCCATCAATATTCACCCATTCTATTACATTCTCTGGATTGAAAAATGGATTTGGGGAGTGAAAAGCTTACCTTTAGCCTTAAGAATGGTGAAAAACGAGTAGGAGTCACCTGGGGATCGTTCCTTAGCTCTAAAAGTCAAAAAGTGCATAATGAGGTTGTTTAGGGGTTTATTAATGACTTTAATTGGCGTCGGTCCCGCCACATCGGCCACCACCCCGCCACATCGGCCCCGCCAAAGCGGCAACACCTAGCACCAAAGCGGCATTCTCGAGATAGAGAGTTATTTCAAGAATTCCAAAATTCTCATTTCACAACACACCTCTAACCCACGACTCTCAGTAAATACCCTTTACGCTAAGATCGATTTTGGGAGTTCTACTCTCCCGAATTATATTTCGTAAAGTCGTACGGATTCCTTAATGAGTTATCTAACTACTCATGTAATCAAAATCATAAATGATACACCCGATTGTTACCAGATTTTCCTACACCTCAAAGACTCTGATTTCGTCCAAATCTAGACTAGGCTAGGAAATCTGAAGTTACTACAAAAAAAAATTTTGGCCCCAATTCTTTCTCATTGGCTTTTCTCTAACTACGGAATTAGGTCGTTACAATGCAGTATCAGTATACAACCACATTGCACTGGTAGGATCACGCGGCTATCCCACTAAGTGTAACATGAACAAGTCAATACAACATTATAAACATGCAAAATACGGAACATATACAATATCGATTATCACATGCCCAGTAATATACAGAATTATGACAAGTCATTGGTCCTCTCATGGAACCCAAACCCAAACAGTTAGTATACTGTAACGTAGTACACGATCCAATGTTTATGCCGGAACGTGGTAATTGATCCTATAATTATGCCAGAATGTGGCAACTGATCCCAATTAGTTATAACGGAACATGGCAACCGATCCATTCAACACATCACAATTACAGTCATAAGTATCTTCTCAAGTTCATACAAATAAGTCATGATTCATGGCATTCATCATTCATCTATCTCATTTACAACAAGTGTGATCAATAATGCAACATTCGCATACATGCAAGTATCGTAATGAAGCAAGAACAAACATACATCACACAATCATAGAATCACAACCATCACCTACCTCGAAACAAGCTTGAAACCCTAAGAAACTTGATCCTTCCCTTTCCGGATTTGTTCCGCTTGTTCTTGGTCTACAAACAATCATAATAACACAGGAATCAATAAACAATCACTAATTATCCAAATTACCAACAATTCTATGAACCTAGATCATACCCATGATCCCAAGTATCCAAAATATGATTGTTTCCACCATAGAATCTAGATTAAAACCCACCTCCATTGATAATTACCCATTCTATTACATTCTACGTATCAAAAAATGGATTCGGGGTGTGGAAAGCTTACATTTAGCCTCAAGATTGGTGGAAAACTGTCAAGAGTCGTTTGGGGTTTGTTCCTTAGCTCTAAAAATCAAAAAGTGCAGAATAAAGACGTTTAGGGGTTTATTTACGACTTTAAGTCGCGTCTGGCCCAGCACAGCGGCCCTCACCCCGCTTTAGCGGCACCGCCAGAGAGACCAAAACCAACGCCAAAGCGGCTTGCACGAAACATCGAGCTATTTTATCAATTCCAAGACCCCAATTTCACAACACACCTCTAACCAATGACACTCAGAAAATCACCTACACGCTAAGATTGATTTCGGGAGTTCTACTCGCTCGAATTCAATTTTGTAAAGTTGTACGGATTCTTGAACGAGTTATATATCCCCTCATAAAATTGGAATTATAAATAAATCACCCGATTGTTACCAGATTTCCCTACACCTTAATGACTCCAATTTTGTCCAAATCTGGACTAGGTTGGGAAATTTTAAGTTACTACGAAAAAGTTTTCCGACCCAAAAATTTATCCCGTTGGCTTTTCTATAACGACGGAATCCGATCGTTACACATGCACCCCTCAAGTCCAGTGGTTCAAGCACAATCTCTTTATTGACTTATATTTGGCTTGGATTAAATTTTTGATATTTTATGTTCATAACCTTACAAAAGTGCTTATTTCTCGTCTTCTTTGATTTATTAAAAACTTATTTTTACACTGTCTTATTTTATTAGTGTGTGGTGTATTTGTAGCAGGGCTTTCCAACCTTTCCACAAATTATTTTATTTATTCTTCAAGACTAAAATTAGTTTTATGCTTTTTGGATCCTAATATTTGCCTACTAGTATTTTCGATCTAATCATGTTCCTCTTATTTCAATTGAATAAAATCAAATTATTAAATTATTTATTTTAAAAAATATAATAACATAAATCAATTAATTAAAAACTTTTTGAGATTTTACATTAAAAGAAATGCAAAGAAAGTTGTAGATTTGATTTTTTTTTTTTTTTAATTTTAATTCTTCTAAAATAAAAAACAATAAACACTATTTTATTAAGTATACAAAGTGGGAAAGTAACTTAATTTATTAGAACTAAATTTCATCTAAATATTATTAACTACATAGCATAGAATATTAATCTTCGTACTTTAATCAAGAATAGGATAAAAAAGAAACTCTTAAGCATGCACTAAACAATTACATGTTATACAAATTTTACTCTAAATTTAATTATATAAAAATCTTCAATCTATTTCATATCATAATGCAAAAATTAAACACACAAATTTGAGCAACTTCATAACATTGGAATCATATTTTGTATAATATTTGTGAGATTAATTAATATAATGAAAGTCAAGTGTTGCCTTTTGTGAAAATTAATTCACAAAGAAAAGACCACAATAGGAACCACAAAAGCAAATCTCGAAATTAACTTTTACCGTGTTGTTTTTATATTTTTACGTATGTATGTGTATAGTATAGATGAATGAGTTTTATATGTGTGTGGGTAGATTTGGTTTTGTAGTGTTTTTTTTGTGTTGCTGATTTTTTTATTAGTATAGTATATGTGAGTTTTTTTTCGTGTGTATGTAGATCGGTATGCCGAGTCCTTCTTCTTCATCTTCTTCTTCTTCTTCTTCTTCTTCTTTTTTAGCTTATAGGTATTATATGTAGTGTGTCTGGTTGTGTGTATGTGGGACAAGGGTGAGTGTGTTGAGGGAGTGGGGGTAACGTAGGTATAGTGGGGTGAGGTTTAAGAGGGTAATGGGTAGTTTAGGTTATTTTTTAATTTTATTTTACAAATTAAATACATATAAGAATTAAATTAATTATTTTGAACTAAGAAGTTAAATAGCCAATCTAAAAATATATTTAAGAAACAATGGCTTATTTATTAAATCTAATTAAAAGAACACGTATATTTTTTTTGTAAATTTTCATTTCTCTTCAATCAACTGAAAACAATACTTCACCAAAACGTGATTATATTTTTCTCTAATCTTTTAATATAAAGTTAATAAAATAAGGTAAAATTCAAAATATTGATTTAGATTTTTATAAAATATTTAAGCTCTAAAAATTGTGTAAAACTTAATTTCGATTAAAATTACGTGTCTACAGTTTACCCCTCTTTGACTGGAAACACGAAGAATTTTCAGACAAAGAAGTAGACAACGAGACAAGTTTTGACCGGACTCTTATTTAAAAGGGAAAAAATGTGATTGAGTCCTTCTTTGGGACAACTTACATATCCCGGGTTATAAGGGAAGCAAGTCATGTGTAGTTCAAGAAGATGAAGTGATGAGTTGGATGTTAAGTGAGGTTCAATCAAGGCTCCAGTTCGCGGCTCTTATCCTTGTACATAAAATATGAAACCTAATTATCACTAAGAAAATAAAAGTACAAGCTCCTATCTATGCAACTTCTCTTGAATCTTCAGTTGAGTCTCGTCTTTCAGATATCACCTTGATTTTTTATGATTATCTTGATCTTGAATTAAATTTGAGATTTAACTTGCCACTTAGAGTGAGCTTTTGATACTCTTAAAAATATGACCATTTAAAAATTTTCTTGAATGCATGCATGTTTCCTTGATCAATAATTGAATGAAGCAGATGTCAGGAAGTCAGGCTGTTAGATGCATTGAAGAAGTTGATTATAGCTATCATGGGGAATGTACATTCAGAAAAGAGTCCAAACTTTGTTCCTGAATTTCAAATCCATATTTTGCTTGAAGAAGCCGGCAAATCATCACAAACAAAAGAAATAGATAAAAATTTTACCCCAGTTTTCACTAAAAAAATTTGTGAGTTATTAGAAAATGTAAATTTTTCAAAATAAACTCAGACTAGGAAGTGTTTATCCTAGGAGAAAAATAAAAAATAAACGTGTCAGACTAGGAAATGTTTATCCTAAGAGAAAATTAAAAAGATCTTCATCAGACTAGGAAGTGTTTATCCTAGGTGAAAAATGAAAAATAAAAGTCTAAGACCATGAAGTGTTTATGCTAGAAAAAAATGAAAAATAACGTCTCAGACTAGAAAGTGTTTATCCTAGGAGAAAACAAATTAAAAATAACAATCGCATACTAGAAAGTGTTTATCTTTGGAGAAAATGAAAAATAAAAGTCTTAGACAAGGAAGTGCTTATCCTAGGAGAAAATGCAAAATAACGTCTTAAACTAGGAAGTGTTTATCCTAGCAGAAAATAAAAAATAACGACCTCCGACTAAGAAGTGTTTATCCTAGGAAAAAATGAAAAATAAAAGTCTCAGACTAGGAAGTGTTTATCCAAGGAGAAAATGAATAATAAAGGTCGCATACTAGAAAATGTTTTATCCTAGGAGAAAATGAAAAATAACATCTCAGACTAGGAAGTGTTTATCTTAGGAGAAAATGGAAATAAATATCTCAGACTAGGAAGTGTTTATCCTAGGAGAAAATGAAAAATAAATGGTCTCAGACTAGGAAGTGTTTATCCTAGGAGAAAATAAAAAAATAAAATCTTAGACTAGGAAGTGTTTATTCTAAGAGAAAATAAAAACTAACGATCTCAGACTAGGAATGTTTATCCTAGGATAAATTAAAAAAGAAAGTCTCATACTAGGAAGTGTTTATTCTAGGAGAAAATAAAAAATAACAATCTCAGACTAGGAAGTGTTTATCCTAGGAGAAAATAAAAAATTACGATCTCAAACTAGGAAGTGTTTATCGTAGGAGAAAATAAAATTGCATCTCAGACTAGAAAGTGTTTATCCTAGGGGAAAAAAAAGGAAAAATATAATTCGTGCAAGAATAAAAAGAAAAATAGTGAATATTGTTTTAACTCTATTAGCGAATTTGAACCTCTGAAACAGAGTTTATTTCAGCCAGAAAGCCCCCTGTTTAGAAAACACAGAAGAAAATTATGAGTTTTTAAATGGTGGTCAGTTTGTGCCCTTGAATTTGAGGATGATTGCTTGTGTTTTAGCTATGTTTAAACCTGATTTCAGCTTGGGTAGACTTCTCTGTTTTCTAGTCAGCCCATCTCGATAATATTGAAGACATCTCTAGTTATTCATAAAACTTCACATATGTTTTATTAATTCTGTCACACCCCGAGCCTACACCGTAGACGTGGTCGGCGGTCGAGAACCATCGCTGGTCTCCAAACGAACCCTTGGTCTGGCTCACAACTCAGAGGAAGACTTAATCAACCAAACAAGAATTTCAACTTGAAAGATTTAACTCAAATTGTCTCAAAAGCAACTTAACTCGATGAATATCTAGGAATACTTAGTTAAACACAAGTGATCAACTCAAAGACTCAAAACATTACAAAGGAAATGATAAAATACTTCTCAATTACTGTTGTCTATGAAGCCTCTAAATAATACAATGGATATTGGGACTAGACCCCAACAACCTAACAAAACAATAATGTGAAGCCCTCCGGAAAGCAAGAAGGCTCACAAAAACTAGTTGGAATGTAATGGGATCAACGAAGCGCCTGTGGATGACTCTGAAAACTTGTATCTGCATCATAGAAAGATGTAGGTCAAATGACGTTAGGACATTGAATGTACAAGCATGCAAGGGAAAAACTGAAACATAAGCAACTGAACTGATACTCTAGGAAGACATACTCACCTGATCTCAACTCAAATGTGAAAGAAACAATAAAGATGCAATATATAAAGGTTTTAAGACACTAGATAGTAACTCAATATGTTTGAAAATACAATAATAAGCTCTTACTCTTATTTGGAGATTCTCTAACCGATAACCATCACTATGGGCTACATGATGATACAACGTCTCGTCCACGCTACCAGAAATATCCTATACCTAGGCGGGGTATAAAAAACCTCAATTGAGTGGATCCACTAGGTTATGCTTAAAAGCAATAATGAGTCTTCTAAAAAGTATGACCCTTTACCCATTTTGGCATACATGGTTTATGAGGATTTTGAGTTTTCTGAACTCATCCCATGTCATAACCCAAGCCTACATCCTCGACGTGGCTGGCACTTGAGAACCATTGCTGGATCTCAAGTGAACCCTCATCATGGCTGGATACAAGCAGAAGACTAACTCCAGCATACATAAACATCAAATTGAAAGAAACGTTTAAAAACAATTTACTAAATCTCAAAACTTCGGTGAATATACTGCGTATGAAACATAAGTTTTAAATAGAATATGTGAAAGACTCTCCAAAATTGTATATCTATGAAGCCTCTTCTATACAAAGATGAGTGTCGGGACAAGACACACGACTCCTCAAAAGAACTACTACTAACAACTCATAAAACTGGAGTCCTCCAGAAGCAAGGAGACCTCACTCGAAAGCTGACGAGTGGATAAATTTATCTCAATAGACTCTTGTTGAGGATCTCAAGAACCTGTATCTGCATCATTAAAAGATGCAGGTCGAATGACATCAGTACATTGAATGTATGAGTATGTAATATAACTGAATAAAAAATATTTGAAAGAAAGGACTTCAATAGATAACAATGTACTCAAGTTGAATGTAAAGAAATAAAGGAGTTAAATCATTTAAAGCTTTAAAAAATACTTTCTCATCTCTTAACTCAACATGATAAGTGATACATAAAAATACACTTTTAACTCTATTGGGAGATTCTCAAACCAACAACCATCACTATGAGTTACGTGATTATACAGTGTCTTGACCACACTGCCAAAACTGTCCTATACCTTGTCGGGGTATAGAACACCTCAACTAAGTGGATCAACTAAGCTTTGCCCGAAGGCACTTAGGATTGATCTAAAAAGTATGATCTTATACCCATGTTGACATGTATGGTTTATGAGGAATATGAGTTATCTGAACTCATCCCCATATTAGTGCTCAATACTACTCCCAATAATAAATACTCATGCTCAATGTTTAAAAAACATACTCTTTCTCTGGTTTGAGATTATTGCTCAAACTATCTTATGAAAAGAGGTAACTGCTCTTGAAATATCTTTGAACTCATAACTCAGTTAGACATCAAAGTTTCAATTTTATCAATGTAAAAACTGATACCTTTGGGACTACTTAGTTCCCTTATATTCTTACTCAATTCATATTTGAAAACACTTTCTCAAAAATATATCAAAATCATATTGTGATATGATCATTGATGACTCGGGAAGTCATACTGTATAAATATTGATGGCATAACTAAATACCCTACTGCTTAAATATTGATGTCATACAAATTGTGTTCTAGAAACTCTTTCTCAAAACTCATCTTTACTTCCTCAAAAACTCAGTTTAAAACTCAAATGTTGACTTTAAAAAGGTTCTCAAGATTTATAACTCAATTCATAAGGCTCATGCGGATTTATGTACATGAACAACTCAACTCAGGGATCTTAATAGCAATATGAAAACTCAGTACTCAGAACTCGATTATACTACTCAGTAAAATAATATTCAATTCGCTGAAATATAGACATAAACGAATCAAATCAATAATCTTAATGCATAACATATAGAAATTCAATAGTTAGGAATAGAATTTCAAAAGAATCAAGAACTCAAAATCAACTCATCTCAAGAATACTCAAATCGAGGGGTAGAATCCTAGATTTCTCTTTTATTGATTTGAAAGTAGATGTAGGGCGTGACGACGAACAAGTCCAACACTATGATAGCCTTACATACCTGGAAGAACAAGGTTATTGAAGAATCTTGAAGAAGAACTTGATTAGAAGTCTTGAAATCCTAGCTTGAAGGTAAACAATCAAGAAAACGTTTCTTGAGATTCTTGAATTAGTTTCTTGAAATCTCTATGACCAAGAATTATGATTTTTATTAGTGATTCATAATTGTATGGAGGAATTTGAGTTGGAAAGAATAGAATTCTTGGAGAAAGACTTACCTTGAAGAAGAATCTTGAAAAGGATGGAAAGAACCTTGGATGAAGTCTTCTACTTTGATCTTTCTTTAGGATTTTTCTTTAGGGTTTGAGAGAGAAGAGAATAATGTATAAAGAGATTAAAATCTGATTGTTTAGGTCTTTAATTAGTCAATAAATTCGCTTCGGGTTTTCTTAGAGTAAAAAGACAAAAATGACCCTTTTAATAATTTTTCGTCGGCTAATTCGTCACAACACTATATTAGGTTATTTAAATGGTCATAGCTTTTTACTCAAAACTTGGATTGTTGCAAATTTGGTGGAGTTGGAAAGCAGATTCATATACCTGCCACGCCCCTTTTTTTCTAAAAAAATGGGTTTTGGTGCACGACCTAACAACTCTTTTGGGTTTTGGGTTGAATGAAGAGTTGTCGCCTAACGAATTAAGGTGTGTTAGGGCACCTATCTAACTTAACTAGTCTAACTAAAGGTTCAACGAACCAGAGATTGGGTAAGAGTTTAAATTACCTCGAAAAGAAGGTGTTAAGCACCCCTCGAGGTCCATAATTGTGGGTCCCGACCGTATCTCATACAATTTATGTGGGGTTACAAGTAGCAATTAAAGTCTCTATTCTCTTTTATTAATTAATTAGCATGCAAACTAGGTGATAAAAATAAATAAACATTAAGCAGATAATATAAATACAAGTAAACAGATAAGCGAGAAGACATAAAATGCACAAGTATATAAAAGAAGATTCCAATTTTATTTATTAAACTACTCCAAGCAGTAATAATTATAAACAAATAAAAGGGAAAAGGAAAGGGAAACTCCAAAACCTAAATTAACACCCTTCTACGGATCAACACTCGACTTATTATTCGAAAAGACAAAAAAAATGTTTTGTCATTTTATGACCGAGTCAACTTCCATCATCTACGTTAAAGGGCCTAACTACCCCTACCGAACCTTCCGCATGAATAACGTCTTAGAAGGTGCATAGAATCCCCGCTTAATGTCCAAGAGGCATTGGGCTACTATTAGGGAGGTTTTACACTAAAAGAAAATATATGTTGCCTAATTAGGCCCTCTTGACACCAAGCTAATCAAATTGGACGAGCATCTAGCACATAAATCTCAAATTGACCTCTACGTTTTAGTTACTAGCATGTTTAAAAACACAATTAAAGTGAAATGTCTCATGCTAAGTGTGTGAGCATATGTAAGACCCCGTACTTTTTCTCTATTCTTGCATAATATATGTGGCGTAGTATGGCATGGTTATATGAGGTGTATATGACTTTGTATCGTACATTGGAGATTAAGATTGAAAATAGGTGGAAATATCAAGGAACTAAACTAATGTTTTAGGTCAAAGGGACCCCTCAAACAAAGTTCATGATTAAAGAAATGGCTCAGGTAGAACTTCGCCCGTTTGAAAGGTTTAAATTTCCCCATACCTTGTGGATTAGCCTAAGTGTAAAACATGCTACGAATAGTGTGTTATGAGGTAATATAATAGCAAAAACTAAGGTCGGCAAAAGTTATCGAAGTTTCTCTAATAATATTTTCTTAACTTTGGGTCAAATCTCTTGGATATTTTCTCCCAATATATAAGGAGTTAGAAAGCCTATCACTCATATCATCGAAGGCCTATGACTCTAGTTTGCAATGCACAAAACCCCGTATCCAACCGACATTGGAGTAAAACGTTATGAGGGTTTTACTACGGACTATCGGGGCAGTATACAGGTAGGGTAAAAAATGTGGTATGTCGGCTTACTTAACGTTTTAAGCCATGAAAACATTTCTTTTCACTTCCAAACAAGAAAGAAAGCTTAAGAGAGGGTTCCTATGGAGTTCTTGCATGATGAAGGTTAGTTTTTGACAATTTCTACCAATAAAGGTTGCCCCCGTGCCTAGAAACGTGATCTCTACACGTGGAAATTATTTTCCCCTTCTATTAGCTGCGTTTGGAGCTAGTTTTTCAAGATATAAATTTGCATTTATTGGTGTTTCTTCAAGGTTTACACTTGGTTAACTAAGGTAATCAACTTGGGTCTCTTTTATAATTGTTTTTATGAAGTTCTACGGACGTTTCTTGAAGTTGAGGCCATTTGGCAATTCTGCCGATTTAAGATCAATTATGAATTGTTTATAGGTGTTTATATATAGTGTTTGAAAAGCTTAGGATGTAAGGAACAAATTTCTTGAAGAAGCTACTGCCATTCGAGCGTTCATTGGAAAGGTATGTTAAGGCTAAGCTACATCCCTCATTTTAGCACCACTCCTCGGAAATTCCTAAAACGCCGTATGTGATATTTCGCTATTCTCTTGCTAGAAAGACCTTCAGTGAAAGGAATTGGGATCTCAGCTGGATTATTTTCATGATTCTGTTATTTTGATATTCCACTCGTTCAGATAAATAGAAAATTCGACATCTACATGACATTTTATCTGTTTCCTTGATTATATGTCCGCATGTATGAATTCTTATTCTCTTTTTGGATGTTGTGACTTAAAATATCACGGGAAACCCTTATCACTTGTAACCAGCCCTCTTTCCCCACTAAAGTTATTATGAAAAATCTTTAAAGTAACTCACGATCTTCAAAACTCTCTAATATAACTTAAACTAGGTAAATTACCCGTGCTTCGCACGGGATTGAACTATTTTATTAAGCTTACATATGATCATTCGGTAATATTGGTATTTTCGATACATACACTATTGTAAAGAACATAATTCACTAAATTAAAATGGAGAATCTTCGACTCATTTCTTATGAACCTCCATCATTCTCTTTTTTGTTATAGTATGATGTATCATGTTTATGTTAAAAATGACACTAAAATTGTTAGTATCATAAATGTTTTTCCTCATTATCTCATGATAGTCATTACTATTGCTTAGGTTTCATATCACCCCCAACTTATTTGGAATTGAACCATAGTTATTGTTATGGTTATAGAATGCAGTTATAAAGGATTAATGCAATTATCAACCAAGCAGTAGGTGGCATCTGAATGGAACTGTTCACAACTGGATATTCTAAATCAAAATTTTGACACATAACATATTAAAATATTACAACATAATTTTGTGAGCACTTGAACTGACAAATATCCACAAATAATAATAAAGACGACCTCGCTTTCCTAGCAATTAAGAAGAAAAAGGTATGTTGCTTAACATATATTTCAAAAAGATAATATGTCGAGTTGTATCCAAGTTTACAGTTCACAAATTAAATTGAAAGAAGCTAAAAGAAAGAGTTATTACTTCTTTATACAAAAAAACAAAAAACTTAATCAAAAGAAAGAGTTATCACTACAGCAAAAATGATCTTTAACAACAATTAATAGCTTAATGTGTCGCTAAATATGAATTTTCAGAGGCAATTGATACTCTCTATAAATGTCCCTAAAGTCTATAGCAACATTGAATCTAATGACAATTAATTAATATTGGTAGATGCTCTAACACTCTTCGTTAATGTGCATATTTATTGTTGATAAAAAAAAAATTGTTATAGTGTATTTTGGACATTTGTTAGTTTAAAGAAAACTTGATTTCTTATTATGCCCAAAAAGAAAAGACGAAGAAATATGACAAATAAGTTAACTTGCGATAAAAGTAGTGAACTAATTGTCTCTATACTAATATTCTAGGAAGAGTGCAGTGACATACAAAATATTTGTACCTAAGAAAAAACAATCAAAATAATATACTAACGGTGGCAAGCAAGAGAGCGGTCTGTTTGGTTCTTTTAACAAACTTCATCATTGGTTCCTTATAAGTTATCACATATTTGTTGTTGTGTGCTATCAAATATAGCACAACCCACAAACAATTTTCTCAAAAAGTATATGAATAAATTTGTAGAAAGGGACAAAAGAGAAGATAAATTTTCAATCATCCTCACAGGAATTTTTAACAGAGTTAAATAAAAGTCACCAAAACAACAAAAAGAAATTGTCATATACATGAATCACTATGACTTACAGTAACATATTAAGCTTCATGAAATAGGAGGAAGAAAATTTTGATGAATGAAACACACTTCATAAGAAGCTTGATTAATGTATTTGAATTCGACTCCCCAATAACGAAAAAAACCTACAAATAATAGTGGCAGAAATAAAAGTTTTGTTTATTGAAGAACCAAATGTAATGAATTCAACCATTCAACAGCGTTATCTGTTTTGTTCTGAGAGGTGCAACAGTAGTAATGTCGCATTGCAATTAAAATTAATTTTCTTTGTTTATATGAAGAAACCTGTAGAAAGGGATAAAACAGAAGATCAATTTTCAATCATCCTTGCTGAAATTTTTAACATAGTTAAAAAAAAGAAGTCACAAAAATAGCGAAAGAAATTGTCATATTTACATGAATAACTATGACTAATAGTAAAATTAAGTTTCATGAAATAAGAGGAAGAAAACTTTGAGGAATGAAACAAACTTCATAAGTAGCTTAATTAATGTATTTGAATTCGACTATCCTATAGCAGAAAAAACCTACAAATAATAGTGGGAGGAAATCCCTCTATTTATATACAGCAAAGGATAGTGTGAACAAATACTTATTGTGCCCTATCGAAAAGGTCACAACTCTTTGGAAAAGTTACAACCCTTCGGAAAGGCCACAACCTTTCATAAAAGTCACAATTTTCATAAAGTCACAACTCTTCATAAAAGTCGCAACTTTTCATAAAAGTTACAACTCTTCATAAAAGTCACAACTGTTCATAAAAGTTACAACTTTTAGTAAAAGTCACAACTTTTTGTAAAAGCCACAACTTTTCGTAAAAGTCACAACTTTTCGTGAAAGGGAAGGCTAGTTTAGGAAATAAATAAATTCAAAGGGAATTCTGGTTTGTGGTGGCGCCACATAGACGGGCCTAGGGTTCTCTTTTATATATATATGATGCTTAAACTATTAAAACACTTGGTTTTTGAAATACTTCTTTTATAAATTATCTAGGGACCAAGTTAGGAACTAAGTAAATCACCTTAAACCTGTTATGAATATTTGCAAGGTTAGGTTATCTTTCAAAAATTTGGGTTAACTTTTCAAGCTTATTTGGATGAACATATGAGGTTCCACGAGATTGTTATAAAATATATGAAGGTTATTATGGGGTTATGAGAAAAAGACTACAAACAGGCCAATATTGGCTGCATGAGAAGAGCAACATATAATTGTTATAAATCCATGACATGACATACTATGCATTCTACTCCTGAGATACAATCGGGAGTTAGGGGACCTATAGCCTATATTTATACGTATGAGACACCGATGGCCATAAGTTGGCGAATATGATGTCGGTTCGCTACCGTAAGGCACCGCCATTGCTAGAATTTGGTTGAGTATGTCATGCATTTGCATTAATATATATATGTATTCACGACATACAATTATATGAGCATGCCATGCATATTTAAATAGTAGGGGGCCAAATATCATATATAGAGATTATTTAAGTTTCAGTTTCAGTTTCAGGTGGTATCTTTATTACCCTTTTACAGTAAATATTTATGATTCTACTTTCCTCTTTACATACCACTACATTTTTATTCGTACTGGCATCCCTTTACCTGGGGACATTGCTTTTTGTTTTATGCGAGTAGGTACATGCATTGACTTTAATCGACCCACCCGGTAGGATTCAGGTTCAGCTGTGAGTTGGTAAGCTCCATCTTGTCCTGAGCTATAGAGGATGTTTACTTTTATTGTAAAGTTTTGGTATAGTCGGGGCCTTGTCCCGACAGTGCTTATGTCAATCATAATGGCTATTGTGGACACAATATTCTGGGTTTTCTTTTTGTATGTTTCAACCTCCAGCCAATAGTCTTGGCATGTATATATGTGTGTGTGTATAAGTAGATATGTCTTTGGTTGTGGCCTCGTCGGCTAGATAGTATATCTTTATTTTTTTGGCTTATCTACTATTGTTTGTATGGTTTATTCTCATTCAGGTCATGACCTTCAGGGTCCAGGCTTCACTTTTTAGAGGTTGTGCTGCCCAATCTTTTTGTTTCACAGTTTGGTTTAGCTAGTATGTTTTAGTGGGTAACTCGATCTTATTGGGTATCGAGTGTCAGTTACTCCCCCTATTTCGAGGTGTGACAAAATTGGTCACAGAGCAGTTCATATCCCAGGTAGGGTCCACAAGCCGTGTCTAGTAGAGTCTTGTTTATGGGTGTGTTGTGCATCACACTTATAACCAATAAGCTACAGGGCATTTAGGAATGGTTACATTTCATTAAACTGATAGATCGTGCTATAGTGCAAAAGTATAAGACTATTTGAAATCTAAATCGTGCTTTATGTTTCTTATCTAATAGGCTACCCTTGCTCCGGATATGGTAGATCTAGGTATGGATCCAAAGGAAGGTACTAGCCGTTCCCCACTAGGTCAAAATGATAGATATCCCTCGGAGGCACATGGTGAATCTGCAGTACCCCTAGTACCAGCCTCCTCGGCACATGTTGAAGCCCGAGGAGATGTACTACCCTCAGCCTCACCAGTTCCATTGGTACCTGAGGAAGCCAAGGACACAAGACCTCTAGTACCTATTGTTCCTCCATCAGAGAGTGGGGAGCAGGGGATGAGAGAGGCAGTTCAGTTACTAACTAGGATGGTTTCTATTCATGAGCGACAACAGGAGTCAGGAGTAGATACTCGGAGAGACCGGTCAGAAAGTTTGAAGGTACGAGAGTTTCTTCATTTAGCCCCTCCGTTATTTACAGGATCTAGTCCTACTGAGGATCCCCAGGACTTTATAGACCATATATATAGAGTATTGAGGGTGATGCATGCCTCCATTACAGAAACTGTGGAGTTGGCTTCTTTTCGGCTACGTGATGTAGCCATCTTTTGGTATGAGGCATGGGAGAGATCTAGAGGACTTGATGCTCCGCTAGCAGAGTGGGAAGAATTCTCTGAGGCCTTCCTTGCCCACTATTTTCAACGGGAAGTTCGAGAGGCCCGTCTTGACCAGTTTATCAATTTGAAGTAAGGAACCATGAATGTGAGGGATTATAGCCATATGTTTAATTCTTTGGCAAGATATGCACCAGATATTGTACGTACCATGAGATCTAGAGTTCATCATTATATTGATGGTTTGACAGATCATTTGATCAGAGATTGTAGGGTAGCATCCCTATCAGATGATGTAGATATTTCCCGCATACAGGCTTTCGCTCAGACTACAGAGGAGCTTTCTGAACTAATTTGTGATACCTGTAGGGATAGGGAGCAGAGTAAGAGGGCCAGTACTATGGGGTATTATAGGGAATCACATGTTGATTTTAGGCCCCCATTTCATCGATATCCACCTCGGCCAGCAGGTAGTGTCTCGCCACAGGTGCAGGGACTGCGGTTTGATCATTATAGTCAGTCAGAGCCCAGGCCATCCTGAAGGTCGTCGACAGAATCATTATATACCGATAAGACATCCAACACCTCATTTTACACAGTGCGGTAAGCCACACACTGGGAAGTGTAGACAGGGTTCAGGTGCATGTTATCATTATGGGCAGACAAGACATTTTATTAGTCGGTGCCCAACGTTGAGCAAAGGTGATCTAGCTCAGTCTTCAGGATCCACAGCAACATCTTCACCCTCAGTCCGTACCCCACGGCTAGGACCACATTCTACTCAGGGTCATGGTAGATGGAGAGGTGAAGGAGATACATGTTCGAGAAGTAGCTAGAACCATTTTAATGCACTCATAGGACGACAGGATTCAGAGGAATCCCCCGATGTTGTTACATGTATATTGACAATTTCTTCTCAAGTTGTTTACGCATTGATAGACCCTGGCTTTACATTTTCATATATTACTCCATTTATTGTTATTAAGATTTACATGAAATCTGAGTTGTTGCCACAACCAGTTGAGGTGTCTACACCGGTTAGCGACTCTATTTTAGCTAGTCGTGTCTATCGACGTTGCATGGTGTTAATTGATGATCATCCAACCCCCGCTGATTTAATTGAGTTGATTATGCTAGATTTTGATGTTATCATGGGTATGGATTGGTTGGCAGCTTGCTATGCTAATATTGATTGTCGTGCAAAGATAGTCAGATTTTACTTTCCAGGTGAGCCAATCCTTAAGTGGAAGGGTAATGCAGCCACACCTAAGGGTAGGTTTATTTCATACCTTAGGGCTCGAAAGTTGATTGCTAAAGGTTGTATATACCATATGCTTCATGTACATGGTACTGATAAATAGCCCATGACTCTTCAGTCAATTCCTATAGTGAATGAATTTCCAATGGTATTCCTTGATGATCTTCAAGGAATTCCCCCATAAAGGGTAATTGATTTCGCTATAGACTTGCTTCCTGATACGCAACCTATATCGATTCCTCCCTATAGAATGGCACATGTAGAGCTAAGAGAATTGAAGGAACAACTGAAGGACTTGCTCGATAAAGGTTTTATCAAGCCAAGTACTTCCCCATGGGGTGCCCCAGTGCTCTTTGTTTGAAAGAAAGATGGATCCTTACAGATGTGTTTTGACTATAGACAACTAAACAAAGTCACTATAAAAAATAAATATCCTCTTCCATGGATTGATGACTTATTCGATCAGTTACAAGGTACCAAATGCTTTTCCAAGTTTGACTTGTGGTCTGGTTACCATCAGTTGTGAGGCAGGGAAGTTGATATCCCAAAAACAGCATTTAGGACGAGGTATCCATTTTGAATTCCTTGTCATGTCTTTCGGGCTTACAAATTCCCCAGCAGCCTTTATGGATCTTATGAATCGGGTCTTCAAACCATTCTTGGATGAATTTGTGATTGAGTTTATTGATGACATTCTTATATATTCACGATTGGAAGCTGAGCATGCAGATCACTGGCGAGCTGTATTGCAAACTCTCTAAAATTGCAGGTTATATGCTAAATTCTCTAAATTTGATTTTTGGCTTACTTATGTCGCTTTTCTTGGTCATGTTATTACAAGTGAGGGTATTAAGGTTGATGGACAAAAGATTGAAGTAGTGATGACTTGGCCGAGGCCCTTGAATCCAACGAAGGTTTGCATGTGTTTAGGCTTGGCAGGGTATTACCGAAGGTTTGTGGTGGGATTATCTTCTATCTCTGCACCACTGACAAAATTGACACATAAGGTAACTAAGTTTCAATGGACCGAGGCATGCGAACAGAGCTTTCAAGAACTTGAGAAAAGGCTTACCACTTCACCTATCCTAACTCTTCCAGATGGTAATGAGGGCTATGTTGTTTATTGTGATGCCTCAAGAATTGTCCTAGGTTGTGTTCTTATACAACATGGCCAGTTGCGAAAGCATGAGCTGTTACATTATCCTACACACGATCTTGAGTTGGCTGCAGTTGTCTTTGCCCTAAAATTTTGGCGGCATTATCTATACGGGGTTCATATAGATATTTTCACCAATCACCAGAGTCTTCAGTACATACTTAAGCAAAGGGAGTTGAACCTACGATAAAAGGAGATGGATAGAATTATTAAAGGACTACGATGTTGACATTTTATATCATCTGGACAAAGCTAATTTTGTTGCTGATGCGCTCAGCCGGAAGTCTATGGGTAGTCTAAGTCATGTTGAAGCTGATAAGGTTGGAATTACAAAAGACATATGCCAGCTAGTTAATATGCAAGTACGCTTGGAGATGCAGGGGGAGGAGGTGTTGTCATTAAGAATATGGCAGAATCTTTCTTTGTGATTGAAATGAAAAGACGACAATATGAAGATCCTGAGCTTAGGAAATTGAGGGAAAAGATTCCATTGTAGCAACAACCCTTATTTGAGCTAACTGGAGATGGAGTCCTTAGATACCAGGGTCGCTTATGTGTACCGGCAGTTGGAGAGCTTTGTACAAATATTCTTTCAGAGGCCCATTATTCTAGATATGCATCTCACCCTGGAGCGACGAAGATGTATTAGGACCTTCAACAGATCTATTAGTGGAATGGCATGAAAAAAGATAGTGTGAAGATGGTAGTTGAATGTCCCAACTGCCAACAAGTTACAACAGAGCATCAGAGGCCTCGAGGCCTAACCCAGTATATTGAGCTTCCATTATGGAGATGGGATATGATAAATATGGACTTCATCACTGGTTTGCCTCGCACTCTATGAAAGTATGATTTTATTTGGGTAATTATCGATAGGCTGACAAAGTCTGCTCATTTCTTGTCGGTTAGGACGACATATTCAGCTAAAGATTATGCCAAACTTTACATAAAAGAGATTGTTCGCCTTCACGGAGTTCCATTATCTATTATCTCATATCGAGGAGCTCAATTTACAACACATTTTTGGAGATAGTTTCAGAAAAGTCTAGGCACTCAGGTAAATCTTAGCACCGCTTTTCATCCACAAACTAATGGATAGGCAGAGTGTACTATTCATACGGTTTAGGATATGTTACGTGCTTATGTGCTGGATTTTAAAGGAAGTTGGGATCAACATCTACCTCTTATCGAGTTTGCTTATAATAACAACTTTCAAGCTAGTATTCAGATGGCCCCTTACGAAGCACTATACGTGTGGAAGTGTAGGTCTCCAATCGGTTGGTTTGAGCTTGGGGAAGTAGATTTGCTAGGTCCCAATCTAGTCCATCAAGTGATTGAAAAGGTTAAGCTTATTAGAGATCGGCTTTATACAACACATTGTCGATAGAAGTCTTATGCACATGTTCGCCGACGAAACTTAGAGTTTGATGTAGAAAATTGGGTTTTCTTGAAAGTATCGCCTATGAAGAGCATCATGCGATTTGGAAAGAAAGGGAAGCTTAGTCCTAGGTACGTTGGACCGTGTAAGATTATTCGGAAGATCGGTAAGGTGGCATACGAGCTTGATTTGCCTTCAGAATTAGAAGCAGTCCATCATGTATTCATGTTTCTATGTTGCGGAATTGCATTGGAGATCCTTCACGTATTATGCCCATTGAAAATATTTGTATCGCTGAAGATTTATCTTATATAGAGCTACCAATAGTGATTTTATATCGGCAAGTAAGAAAGATTCGAACTAAAGATGTAGCTTCTTTGAAAGTGTTATGGAGAAATAGCAACGTTGAGGAAATGACTTGGGAAGCGGAAGAGGAAATGAGGAAGAAGTATCCCCAACTGTTTATGACTTAAGGTGAGTCACATTTCAATGATTGGCAATTATTTCTTCACAACGACTTAGTTAGATTTTAAGTAGCTTGAAGGTGCAATTTATATGTCTTCTTACTAGATAGCTATGCAAAGCTTAGTAGTTAAATTTTTTAGATTTTGACTTTAATTTGTGACTGTAACAAATATAGACTCGGAAATAAAGTCCTATGAGAAAAAAGGAAAACACAACAAAGGAATTCTCTAGATCCATTCGCGGGCGAATGTTCAGGAAGGGGGGGGGGGAGAATGTAAGATCCCATACTTTTTCTCTATTCTTACATATTATATGTGGCGTAGTATGGCATGGTTATATGAGGTGTATATTACTTTGTATCGTACATTGGATATTAAGATTGAAAATAGATGGCAATATCAAGGAACTAAACTAATGTTTTAGGTCAAAGGGACCCCTCAAACAAAGTTAATGATTAAAGAAATGGCTCGGGTAGAACTTCGCCCGTTTGAAAGTTTTAAATTGTCTCATACCTTGTGGATAAGCCTATGAGTGTAAAACATGCTAATAATAGTGTGTTATGAGGTAATATAATAGCACAAGGGTTGTATGTTAAGTTTTGAAGTCAAGAATATTAGCAAAACTAAAGTCGGTAAAAGTTATCGAAGTTTCTCTAATAATATTTTTTTAACTTTGGGTCAAATGTCTTGGATGTTTTCTCCAAATATATAAGGAGTTAGAAATCCTATTACCCATAACATCGAAGGCCTATGAGTCAATTTTTCAAAGCACAAAACCCCGTATCCAACTGACATCAAAGTTAAAAGTTATGAGGGTTTTACTACGGACTGCTGGGGCAGAATCCGGGTCTGATCCGGATCGGGTAAAAAATGTGGTATGTTGGCTTACTTAACGTTTTTAGCCATGAAAACATTTCTTTTCACTTCCAAGATGAAGTTTAGTTTTTGACGATTTCTACCATTAAAGGTTCCCCCCGTGCCTAGAAACGTGATCTCTACACGTGGCAATCGTTTTCCCCTTCTATTAGCTGCATTTGGAGCTAGTTTTTGAAGATATAAATTTGTACTTATTGGTGTTTATTCAAAGTTTAAACTTGGTTAACTAAGGTAATCATCTTGGGCCTCTTTTATGTTTGTTTTTATGAAGTTCTACGGACGTTTCGTCAAGTTGAGGCCATTTGGCAAATCTTCCGATTTAAGATTAATTATGAACTATTTATAGGTCCAAACCAGCTATGTATATATAGTGTTTGCGAAGCTTGGGATGTAAGGAACAACTTTCGTGAATAAGCTACGGCTATTCGAGCGTTCATTGAAAAGTTATGTTAAGGCTAAGCTACAATATCCCTCATTTTAGCACCACTCCTCGGAAATTCCTAAAACGCCGTATGTGATATTTTGCTATTCTCTTGCTAGAAAGACCTTTGGTGAAAGACATTGGGATCTCCGCTGGATTATTTTCATGATTCTGTTATTTTGATATTCCACTCGTTCGGATAAATAGAAAATTCGACATCTACATGTCATTTTATCGGTTTCCTTGATTATATGTCCGCATGTATAAATTCTTATTTTTTTTTGCATGATGTGACTTAAAATATCACGGGAGACCCTTATCACTTGTAACCAGCCCTCTTTCCCCACTAAAGTTATTATGAAAAATCTTTAAAGTAACTCACGATCTTCAAAAATCTCTAATATAACTTATATGTTTAAACTATTAAAACACTTGGTTTTTGAAATACTTGTGTTATAAATTATCTAGAGACCAAGTTAGGAACTAAGTAAATCACCTTAAACTTGTTATGAATGTCTGCAAGGTTAGGTTATCTTTCTAAAATTCGAGTTAACTTTTCAAGCTTATTTGGAAGAACATATGAGGTTCCATGAGATGGTTATATAATATACGAAGGTTATTATGGGGTTATGAGAACAAGATTACAAATAGGCCAAGATTGGCTGCATGACAACAGTAACATATAGGTGTTATAAATCCATGACATGACATGTTATGCATTCTACTCCTGAGCTATAATCGGGAGTTATGTGGCCTATTGCCTATATTTATACGTATGAGATACCGATGGCCACAAGTTGGCGAATATGATGCCGGTTCGCTACCGTAAGGCACCACCATTGCTAGCATTTGGTTGGGTATGTCATGCATTTGCATTAATATATATATGCATTCTTGACATACAATTATACGAGCATACCATGCATATTTAAATAGAAGGGGGACAAATATCAGATATGGAGATTATTTAAGTTTGAGTTTCAGTTTCAGGTAGTATCTTTATTACCCTTTTACAGTAAATATTTATGATTCTACTTTCCTCTTTACATACCAGTACATTTTATTCATGTTGACGTCCCTTTGCTTGGGGACGCTGCTTTTTGTTTCCTGCGAGCATGTACAGGTAGGGACTCTAATCGACCCACCCGGTAGGATTCAGGTTCAGTGAGTTGGTAAGCTCCATCTTGTCCTGGGGCTATCAGAGGACGTTTACTGTTGTTGTAAAGTTTTGGTATAGGCGGGGCCTTATCCCAACAATGTTTATGTCACTTATAGAGGCTATTGTGGACACAATATTCTGGGTGTTCTTTTTGTATGTTTCAACCTCCAGCCAATAGTCTTGGCATGTATATATATGTGTGTGTGTAAGTAGGTATGTCTTCGGTTGTGGCTTCGTCAGCTAGATAGTATATCTTTATTTTTTCGGCTTGTCTACCATTGTTTGTATGGTTTATTCTCATTTAGGTCATGACCTACAGGCACTACTAAAAAAACAGTGAATACCGACCTAAAAATACCGACCTCCGGAGGTCGGTTTTCCTTGAAATACCGACCTAAAACCGACATCCCAGCTTAGGTCGGAAAAAGCTTGGTCGCTATTCAATACCGACCTCTGGAGGTCGGTATTTACTGACCTCTCGAGGTCAATTTTTATTTTATGTCGGAATATTCATTTTTTTAAATTCCGACCTCTGGAGGTCGGTATTTTTATTTTTGTAATGTTGAAATTTCGACCTCCGGAGGTTGGTATTTTTATTTTTGTATTTTTGAAATTCCGACCTCCGGAGGTCGGTATTTTTATTTTTGTAATGTTGAAATTCCGACCTCCGGAGGTCGGTATTTTTATTTTTGTAATGTTGAAATTCCGACCTCCGGAGGTCGGTATTTTTATTTTTGTAATGTTGAAATTCCGACCTCCGGAGGTCGGTATTTTTATTTTTGTAATGTTGAAATTCCGACCTCCAGAGGTCGGTATTTTTATTTTTGTAATGTTGAAATTCCGACCTCCGGAGGTCGGTATTTTTATTTTTGTAATGTTGAAATTCCGACCTCCGGAGGTCGGTATTTTTATTTTTGTTATGTTGAAATTCCGACCTCTAGAGGTCGGTATTTTTATTTTTGTAATGTTGAAATTCCGACCTCCGGAGGTCGGTATTTTTATTTTTGTTATGTTGAAATTCCGACCTCCGGAGGTCGGTATTTTTATTTTTGTAATGTTGAAATTCCGACCTCCGGAGGTCGGTATTTTTATTTTTTATTTTTGAAATTCCGACCTCCGAAGGTCGGTTTTTTGCTGCAAAACAGGCAGCAAATTGCTACAATTTTTAGTTGCCCACCTGCATATTTATACCAAAACAACCCAAAGCCACATAAACTTCATCCAACCAAAACAAACCAAAGCCAAATAAAATTCATCCAACCAAAACAACCCAAAGCCAAATAAACTTCATCAAACCAAAACAACACAATATTTTCAACATATACAAACTATTTCAAAATAAACTTCATCCAACTTCAAAATAAACTAAAATACGATCAAATTAAACAATTCTAAAAATATAGAAGTCTAAAATGTCAAATAGATACAACTACTCTTCATCACCCTCACTCTCCTTATCATTCTCATCACCCTCCTGATCAGATCCATCACTGCTAGCCGGACATGGAGGAAGAATATTTCCTGCTTCAAAAAGGAAAGGAAAGTTAGTTGGCCTGAAGCGCTGCATACCTCTTGTTCTCTACCTCCTTTGCTGCCGCAATCTCCTCCTCTCTCTTCTTCTCTCTTTCGGCTACAGCAGCAAGCTCGACATTGAGATAAGCTATCTTACTCTCCATTGCAGATATTGTCTCTCTATCCCCACCATCAAAGCTTAAGGATGATGAACCACAATACCAAGACTTCTTCTTCTGATAAGCCTTTTCTGGATAGCCGTAGACTGAACCTCTAATCGGTTCACCAGCACTTTGTTAAACATAACAACTTTTGAACTTTAACTACATTAGTTTTGACTTAATTCCAACAAATATATTCACTAACTAAACCGACATTATTCATTTTAACTTATTTAAACAACATAACAACTTTTGAACTTTAACTACATTAGTTTTGACTTAATTCCAACAACTAAATTCACTAACTAAACCGACATTATTCATTTTAACTTATTTAAACAACATAACAACTTTTGAACTTTAACTAAATTAGTTTTGACTTAATTCCAACAACTAAATTCACTAACTAAACCGACATTATTTATTTTAACTTATTTAAACAACATAACAACTTTTGAACTTTAACTACATTAGTTTTGATTTAATTCCAACAACTAAGTTCACTAACTAAACCGACATTATTTATTTTAACTTATTTAAACAACATAACAACTTTTAAACTTTAACAACATTAGTTTTGACTTAATTCCAACAACTAAATTCACTAACTAAACCGACATTATTTATTTTAACTTATTTAAACAACATAACAACTTTTGAACTTTAACTACATTAGTTTTGACTTAATTCCAACAACTAAATTCACTAACTAAACCGACATTATTAATTTTAACTTATTTAAACAAACTTAACTTTTGAACTTTAATTACATTAGTTTTGACTTAATTCCAACAACTAAATTCACTAACTAAACTGACATTATTCATTTTAACTTATTTAAACAATATAACAACTTTTGAACTTTAACTACATTAGTTTTGACTTAATTCCAACAACTAAATTCACTAACTAAACCGACATTATTTATTTTAACTTATTTAAACAAACTTAACTTTTTAACTTTAACTACATTAGTTTTGACTTAATTCCAACAACTAAATTCACTAACTAAACCGACATTATTCATTTTAACTTATTTAAACAATATAACAACTTTTGAACTTTAACTACATTAGTTTTGACTTAATTCCAACAACTAAATTCACTAACTAAACCGACATTATTTATTTTAACTTATATAAACAACATAACAACTTTAACTAGTTTAGTTTTGACTTAATACAACAACTAAATCCACCAACTAAATCACATTATTTATTTTAATTTATCTAAACAACTCAACAACTTTTTAACTTTAACTACATTAGTTTTGACTTAATTCCATCAACTAAATATATCCATCAACAAAACCACATTATTTAATTTAACTTATTTAAACAACTTAACAACTTTATAACTTTAACAACTTAACAACTTTTTAAAGCTTAATAGCAACACTAGATGGACACAAATCGATCTTGCAAGAAAATCAATTTTGTCATCAATAGGATCAACTAGTGTTGATACTTATGCTTAACAAACACATTATTCCTAAATTAAAGCTTAATAGCAACACTAGATGGACACAAATCGATCTTGCAAGAAAATCAATTTTGTCATCAATAGGATCAACTAGTGTTGATACTTATGCTTAACAAACACATTATTCCTAAATTAAAGCTTAATAGCAACACTAGATGGACACAAATTGATCTTGCAAGAAAATCAATTTTGTCATCAATAGGATCAACTAGTGTTGATACTTATGCTTAAAAAACACATTATTCCTAAATTAAAGCTTAATAGCAACACTAGATGGACACAAATCGATTTTGCAAGAAAATCAATTTTGTCATCAATAGGATCAACTAGTGTTGATATTTATGCTTAACAACTATATTATTTCTAAATTTAAAGCTAAGTGTCAACACTAGATGGACACAAATCGATCTTGCAAGAAAATCAATTTTGTTATCTATAGGATCAACTAGTGTTGATACTTATGCTTAACAAACACATTATTCCTAAATTAAAGCTTAATAGCAACACTAGATGGACACAAATCGATTTTGCAAGAAAATCAATTTTGTCATCAATAGGATCAACTAGTGTTGATATTTATGCTTAACAAATTTATTATTTCTAAATTTAAAGCCAAGTGTCAACACTAGATGGACACAAATCGATCTTCCAAGAAAATCAATTTTGTCATGTATAGGATCAACTAGTGTTGATACTTATGCTTAACAAACACATTATTCCTAAATTAAAGCTTAATAGCAACACTAGATGGACACAAATCGATCTTGCAAGAAAATCAATTTTGTCATCAATAGGATCAACTAGTGTTGATATTTATGCTTAACAAATTTATTATTTCTAAATTTAAAGCTAAGTGTCAACACTAGATGGACACAAATCGATCTTCCAAGAAAATCAATTTTGTCATCTATAGGATCAACTAGTGTTGATACTTATGCTTAACAAACACATTATTCCTAAATTAAAGCTTAATAGCAACACTAGATGGACACAAATCGATCTTGCAAGAAAATCAATTTTGTCATCAATAGGATCAACTAGTGTTGATATTTATGCTTAACAAATTTATTATTTCTAAATTTAAAGCTAAGTGTCAACACTAGATGGACACAAATCGATCTTGCAAGAAAATCAATTTTGTCATCAATAGGATCAACTAGTGTTGATACTTATGCTTACCAAATATATTATTTCTAAATTTAAAGCTAAGTATCAATACTACATGGACACAAACACATTATTGAAAACAATTGTACTTGAACTTTAGAAATTTAGAAGCACCAACCTTATCTCCTACTTTGATGAAAGAAGCAATATAGTCTTATATCAAGTTTTTTAGATGTTGAGCTTCCTCAGTTGCCTAGCACGAAAAGTTCTAAAATTAGTTATATATAAACTTCAAATCCAAGAATATTAGTTATATATATATATATATATATATATATATATATATATATATATATATATATATATATATATATTCAAGTTTTAAAAAGTTCAAGTTTTCAATTCAAGTTCATATCTAATTTTTAAAATTAATTAGTTATATATTCAAGCTAATTAGTTTCAAGTTCAAGTTCTAATTTCAAGTTCAAGTCTAAGTTCAACTTCAAATTTTAAGTTCATGTTCTAAGTTCAAGTTCAAGTTCAAGTTCTAATTTCAAGTTCAAGTTCTAAGTTCAAGTTCAAATTCTAATTTCAAGTTCAATTTCAAGTTCAAATTCTAAGTTCAAGTTCAAGTTCTAAATTCATGTTCAAGTTCTAATTTCAAGTTCAAGTTCTAATTTCAAGTTCAAGTTCTAATTTCAAGTTCAAGTTCTAAGTTCTAGTTCAAGTTCAAGTTCAAGATCAAGTTCTAAGTTCAAGTTCAAGTTCAAGTTCAAGTTCTAAATTCATGTTCAAGTTCTAAGTTCAAGTTCAAGTTCTAAATTCATGTTCAAGTTCTAAGTTCAAGTTCAAGTTCTAAGTTCTAAGTTCAAGTTCAAGTTCAAGTTCTAAATTCATGTTCAAGTTCTAATTTCAAGTTCAAGTTCTAAGTTCAAGTTCAAGTTCAAGTTCTAAGTTCTAAGTTCAAGTTCAAGATCAAGTTCTAAGTTCAAGTTCTAAGTTCAAATTCTAAGTTTAACTTCAAATTCTAAGTTCAAGTTCAAGTTCAAGTTCTAAGTTCAAGTTCAAGTTCTAAGTTCAAATTCTAAGTTTAACTTCAAATTCTAAGTTCAAGTTCAAGTTCAAGTTCAAGTTCTAAGTTCAAGTTCAAGTTCTAAGTTCAAATTCTAAGTTTAACTTCAAATTCTAAGTTCAAGTTCAAGTTCAAGTTCAAGTTCTAAGTTCAAGTTCAAGTTCTAAGTTCTAAGTTCAAATTCTAAGTTTAACTTCAAATTCTAAGTTCAAGTTCAAGTTCAAGTTCAAGTTCAAGTTCAAGTTCAAGTTCAAGTTCTAAGTTCAAGTTCAAGTTCAAGTTCTAAGTTCTAAGTTCAAGTTCAAGTTCTAAATTCATGTTCAAGTTCTAAGTTCAAGTTCAAGTTCAAGTTCAAGTTCAAGTTCTAAGTTCAAGTTCAAGTTCTAAGTTCAACTTCTAAGTTTAACTTCAAATTCTAAGTTCAAGTTCAAGTTCAAGTTCTAAGTTCTAAGTTCAAGTTCAAGTTCTAAGTTCTAAGTTCAAGTTCAAGTTCAAGTTCAAGTTCAAGTTCAAGTTCAAGTTCTAAATTCATGTTCAAGTTCAAGTTCTAAGTTCAAGTTCAAGTTCTAAATTCATGTTCAAGTTCTAAGTTCAAGTTCAAGTTCAAGTTCTAAGTTCTAAGTTCAAGTTCAAGTTCAAGTTCAAGTTCAAGTTCTAAATTCATGTTCAAGTTCTAATTTCAAGTTCAAGTTCTAAGTTCAAGTTCAAGTTCTAAGTTCTAAGTTCTAAGTTCAAGTTCAAGATCAAGTTCTAAGTTCAAGTTCAAGTTCTAAGTTCAAATTCTAAGTTTAACTTCAAATTCTAAGTTCAAGTTCAAGTTCAAGTTCAAGTTCAAGTTCAATTTCTAAGTTCAAGTTCAAGTTCTAAGTTCAAATTCTAAGTTTAACTTCAAATTCTAAGTTCAAGTTCAAGTTCAAGTTCAAGTTCAAGTTCAAGTTCTAAGTTCAAGTTCAAGTTCTAAGTTCTAAGTTCAAGTTCAAGTTCTAAGTTCAAATTCTAAGTTTAACTTCAAATTCTAAGTTCAAGTTCAAGTTCAAGTTCAAGTTCTAAGTTCAAGTTCAAGTTCTAAGTTCTAAGTTCAAGTTCAAGTTCAAGTTCTAAATTCATGTTCAAGTTCTAATTTCAAGTTCAAGTTCTAAGTTCAAGTTCAAGTTCTAAGTTCTAAGTTCAAGTTCAAGATCAACTTCTAAGTTCAAGTTCAAGTTCTAAGTTCAAATTCTAAGTTTAACTTCAAATTCTAAGTTCAAGTTTTAATTTCAAGTTCAAGTTCCAAGTTCAAGTTCAAGTTATAAGTTTAAATTCAAATTCTAAGTTCAAGTTCAAGTTCTAAGTTCACGTTCAAATTCTAAGTTCAACTTCAAATTCTAATTAAGTTCATGACATTCAAACATTCAAACATTCATCTTCTACTCATAACACTTCAATTACTAATTTCTAACTTCAAATTAACACTTTACTAACTAGTCCTAAAATCAAATCCAAAAAAATCTCAATTTAACCTCAAATTACATATTCTCAAGTTTAAACTAGTTCTAAAATATAAAAATGCTAATTCTTCACTAACTAACAATGCCCAATTTAAAAATGCCTAATTTCTTTTTAAAAAAACCTTAAAATAAAAATCTTCAATTATCTATACCTAACTAACAATAATCAAATCAAATTAACAATTGAATAACACAACCAACAAACAAAAACAATAATATACTAACAAACAATCAATTATAATTACTAGCATTAAAGCCAAGTATTAATACTAGATGGACACAAACACATTATTCAAAACAATTGTACTTGAACTTGAGAAATTTAGAAGCACCAACCTTATCTCCAACTTTGATGAAAGAAGCAAAATAGTCATGTATCAACTTTTTTACATGTTGAGCTTCCTCAGTTGCCTAGCACGAAAAGTTCTTAAATTAGTTAAATATAAACTTCATATCCAAGAATATTAGTTTATATATATATATATATATATATATATTCTCCAAGTTTTAATAAGTTCAAGTTTCAATTCAAGTTCATATATAATTTCTAAACTTAATTAGTTATATATTCAAGCTAATTAGTTCCAAGTTCAAGTTATAATTTCAAGTTCATATTCCTAATTAAGTTCAATTTATAGTAAATTCAAGTTATAATTAATTATAAGTTCTAATTAAGTTGTAATTCAAATCCCTAAAATTCTAAATTCAAACTAGCTAGCTAGTGTCCCAACTTCAAACTATTAAATTAGTCCTAAAATATCAAATATAATTCAAACTATTAGTCCTAAATTCCAAATTCAAATTAGTCTTAAAATCACAAATTGAAAGTACTCCTAGAATTCAAAAATCAAACTATAGTGCTAAAATCCCAAATTCAAACTATTAGTATTCCTAAAATCTCAATAATAATTCAAACTAGTCCTAAATTCAAAATTCAAACTAATCTTAAAATCACAAATTCAAACTAGCCCTAAAATCCCAAAATCTAACTAGTACTTAAAATCCTAAATTCAAATTAGCTAGCTATTCCTAATCCCAAATTCAAACTATTAGTCCTAAAATCTCAATAATAATTCAAACTAACTCAAATAATACCCAAGTTCAAACAACTCCTTAAATACCCTAATTCAATCTAATCTTACAATTCCAAAATCAAACTAATTAACTTAAGAAATACCGAATTTCAAACAAATCCTAAGATACCCTAATTCAAACTAACCCTAACATTAAAATTTTCAATTCACAATCAACAAACACAAACTAACAATCAAATAATCCCTAATTCAAACTAACAATCAAATAATACCTAATTCAAACTAACAATCAAAAACCCTAAATCATTCACTTACTAACTAACAATCAATCAAACTAACAATCAATAAAACTAAGTATATTAGTACTCTAATTTTGAGATACTTCAACTAAATAGAAACAAAAGTAATTTATTATGGAGGTTCTAAAAATTCACCTTCACTAAGAAGGTCGGGGATGGAGGTGCTGGTCGAGATGGAGGCGACGCCGGTCGGAATGGAGGCGGCGCCGGTCGGGAGGGAGGCGCGCGACCTCCTGCTGCTGGGCGTCACTTCCTCTGCAGCTGCCGCGACGTCCTCTGCTGCTGCGAAGGAGGGTGGCTGCGGTGGGGGATGGCGGCGTGGCGCCGGTCGGGGATGGTGGCGTGGCGCCGGTCGAGGATGGGTGGGGATCGGCGCCGATGGGGTGGGTCGGGGGTGGATCTGCAGTTGGGAGTGAAAGTGGACTAGGTTTTGAGAGTTAGTGTTTAATTAGGAGGAAGACTTATATTGTCATTCTTTTTTTAAGAGAATTCTTTAATTTACCGACCTCGGGATGTCAATATTTTTAAAAATAATACATCTATATATATATATATATATATATATATATATATACAGATCTATATATATATGTAAATTTATTATATATGTATATGTATACATCTATATATATATATATATATACATATATACATCTATATATATATGTAAATTTATTAAATTAAACTTCTGTTGATGTGTAGTTAAATTATATATATATATATATATAGACACACACACACACATATAGATACATAATTATTTTAATATAAACTCACCTCTTGATGTTGATTTTTTTAATTAAACATATATATATATATACACACGCACACACATATATATATATATACATAATTATTTTAATATAAACTCACCTCTTGAGGTTGATTTTATTAATTAAACATATATATATATATATATATATGTGTGTGTGTGTGTGTGTGTGTATGTAAATTTATTAAATTAAACTTATGTTGATGTGTCGTTAAATTATATATATATAATTTAACTACACATCAACAGAAGTTTAATTTATTAAATTACATATGTATATATATATATATATATATATATATATACATAATTATTATATATGTATATGTATACATCTATATATATACATATATACACACACACATACACATATATATATATACATAATTATTTTAATATAAACTCACCTCTTGAGGTTGATTTTATTAATTAAACATATATATATATATATATATATATCACATTAAATTTTAAGAACACAAAATGGTCCTCTGGAAAAGGATTTAAATAAAATTAAATCAAAATAGAAAATAATACCGACATCAAGAGGTCGGTATTTATTGTAATTCATTATCTGGAAAAATTCCGACTTCTTGAGGTCGGAATTTGGTTTACCCGCAAACCACAAACCGACCTCCGGATGTCACTTTTAAAAGTAATTAGATGAAATAAAAATACCGACCTCCAGATGTCGCTTTAATTAATAGTCGAAATAAAAATACCGACCTCATGAGGTCGGTATTTTAATTACATACTATTTAATTTTTACCGACATTCGGAAATCGGTTTTATGAAATATTTAATTGAGAAAAAATTCCGACCTCAGGAGGTCGGAATTTTTAATGAATTACAATAAAAACCGACCTCTTGATGTCGGTATTATTTTCTCAATTAAATATAAAAAATACCGACCTCATGAGGTCGGTATTTTATATGAATTTATTTTTAATATTTAATTTTACCGACATACGGAAGTCGGTATTATAATTTTTTATTTTTTTATTTTACACAAAACCTATTGAGAAAAAATAAAATATTGTTATATATATATATAATTATTTTAATATAAACTCACCTCTTGAGATTGATTTTATTAATTAAACATATATAATTTAACTACACATCAACATATAATATATGTATATGTATACATACATATATATATATATATATATGTAAATTTATTAAATTAAACTTCTGTTGATGAGTAGTTAAATTTTATATATATATATAATTATTTTAATATAAAATCACCTCTTGAGGTTGATTTTATTAATTAAACATATATAATTTAACTACACATCAACATATAATATATGTATATGTATACATACATATATATACATCTATATATATATATGTAATTTATTAAATTTACATATATATATAGATGTATATATGTATATATATGTATCTATATATACAGATGTATACATATACATATATATACATCTGTACATATATACATCTCTCTCTCTCTCTCTATATATATATATATATATATGTAAATTTATTAGATTAAAATTTTGTTGATGTGTAGTTAAATTATATATATATATATACACACACACACATATATATACATAATTATTTTAATATAAACTCACCTCTTGAGGTTAATTTTATTAATTAAACATATATATATATATATATATATATATATATATATATATATATATATATATATATATATATCACATTAAATTTTAAGAACACAAAATGGTCCTCCGGAAAACGATTTAAATAAAATTAAATCAAAATAGAAAATAATACCGACATCAAGAGGTCGGTTTTTATTGTAATTAATTTTCTGGAAAAATTCCGACTTCTTGAGGTTGGAATTTGGTTTAACCACAAACCGCAAACCGACCTCCGGATGTCACTTTTAAAAGTAATTAGATGAAATAAAAATACCGACCTCCGGATGTCGCTTTAATTAATAGTCGAAATAAAAATACCGACCTTATGAGGTCGGTATTTTAATTACATACTATTTAATTTTTACCGACATTCGGAAGTCGGTATTATGAAATATTTAAT